>LWCB01002824.1:0-12475 GCA_001630525.1 Coelastrella sp. M60 | reverse complement strand
GCAAGATCCTTTTCACCCACATACCTGAAGAGCAATATCACCACCAATGCAATGTTTGGCATCACTTTACCAGTCACATAAGCAGACAGTCGCTCTCACTCGCCAGCAAAGAACTGTGGATCTTGCTGTTCTCAACTGCCTATCTCGCTTTGTTGCTGAAGCCCAAAATAAATGTCTGAGACCTATGCTGCCAGCCAGCTGCTATTGGCATGAACCAAGCTGGTCAACTCCTGCTGTGATCATGACCTACCAATTGTCGATCTGCTCGTCATAAGCAGGCTCAACATGTAGAGCCTTTACGGTGGCTGCTGAGGGCACTTCGCTGTGGTGAGCTGGCCATGTGAACGTCCAGCCATTGCCACAGGCCCACTGCACAGTCGCTCTGACTAGACCACGAAACGTGCCTGGGTGTGTAAAGTGAGTCCAAAACTCTCTGCAACCAGAACAATACATACCGCACAGTGAGCAACAGTGCATATTGACTTTCGCTCGTCAGAGCAAGGAGGAAGGTACCAGGCTGCGTTGCTGCCAATCGCCCAGTATCAGGCTTGTGCGCACGCAAGCAAACGCATGACTTGCATGGATAGATACAGTTATCACTCCGACTCGCAGATACTTGAACAGCATGCATGCAGAAATTTGTTCGTGCGCAAAGTGCCCGCACTACAGAAAGCAATGCGGGAGCCCGTGGCACACCAGGCCAAACAGCTAGCCAGGCACCACTTGATGAATATAAGAAAGCAAACACACTACCCGCCCCGCAAGCTCACCTCACAATGACCAAAGCGTGGCATGCAAGCGCGACGTTGCGCAGACTTGCGAACGCAGGGGCTGTGAGGATCAAGGTAGAGGACTTCCCTGACATCCATTTAGGCCTTGGCAACTGCAAGACAGCGCAAACGTTAAGAACGAGGGGAAGCATCCAAAACAACAAAACAGAGATTCCAATATCCACGCACCAGCAGGCCTACGAGCGCACCAAATATCCAAATAGGTAGCAGTGGAAGCAAGGCTTCCCAAACCAGGACCATCTGATCATATGCTGCTGTGTACTCCATGATGCCCAGGCCTATCAGTCCTGGACACACACTAGAAGAGCAGCGGCCCTAGTGATGCTACCTCTGAAGTATAGTTTGTGGCATCCAGCGATGCATGTGGCGTCCGCGTCACGCTGTGTTGAAGCAAATTGGCGATATAAACCCTGACTAACAAGACAACTCCCAGTTCAAGGGCATCGAGCCAGATCCAGACGGCGAACCGATATCAGCGAAATTAACTGTAGTATACCCAAACGCAGAGGGGCCAAGAAGGTGTTGACATGAACTGTACTGGTGTGCCCCTGTACTGATGGGCACCCGACACAGGTCGCTTGCGCACACGTGACCTTTGTTCGATCATACATGGACATGGATTAGAGGCGTTTGCAGTTATCTTGCACACTGCTGTTGATTGGTTTTCTGCTTGAACCTGCTCTGGTGGCTGGAACGGTGGTCAGCAGTACAGTTGTTTTTGACATGCGTGAGCCAGACTAATCGGTCTTCAACGCGCATGGCTGCCAACTTCTGGACATCAACACAGTTGTGAGTGTTACAGTTGTTGATTGCAGAGCAGAACTTGCATCATGGCTTCAGAAGCTCAAGTGCGCTGCTGTGCAATTGCAGGAAATGGTTGATGCCCAAGGAGCGCCTGTTGCAGAGCCAGCAGGAAGACAGGGCGAAGGGGCTTACAGAACATCACCTGATGCAGCTGAAGGTGCACTTTACACAATGTACGTGTGTCCACAACATGTTCTTAAGGGCATCCTGAGGGCTAGTCAGTGCACCTGGCATCGGGCACTACCCTTCTGGCTGCAACCCAGCATCACTTGGAAAGTTGATAGCTTTGCTTTTGCATTATCTCCACGCATTATAGTGCAAAAGGCTTGTCAGTTATGAGCCATCAATGTAGCCACACGCTCCCCTGTCATCTGGTCTTCTGCTTCTTGCTTGCAGATATCTATGACATGGCAAACTCCATCAAGCTCCGCCAAAGGTACACCAGGCACCCTAAAGCTGGTCGCTCAGAGATTTACGAAAACGCCGATCTTGCATGATGATAGTGGTGAAGGCCGCCTGCTCAACCCGGTGCCAGCACCGATAGTTGTGCTGCTGTCTGTCCTGCAGGGTGGCGGCAACAGCAGTAGTGTACTTCCGGCGCCTGTATGCCTGCAACAGCTTCAGTGCTCATGACCCTCACTTGGTTGCTCCTGGGTGTTTGTACCTTGCGAGCAAGGTGGAAGAGTCGGTTGTCGCGGCCAAGCTGATGCTCGCCAGCATGAAGCGCCTGCGGCCATCGTATCACTATGAGCTGAAGGACCTGCTGGACATGGAGATGGTGAGAGCAGCTTTTGGTAAAAGACGTTACTGCAATACGGTACCACCGACAACAAAAAATGATTGTCGTATTATATTGTTTGATCCATCAGCCAAGCAGCAGGCTTGGCTGGTCAAATATGACTTTGGCGAGTGCTTGCAGTCATAGGCAGGGCATTCAACTTCAACAATGTACTGCTTGTTGTGACAAGTCATTGACAATAATCGATGTGTCAGACCAACAGCCATGAGATGCCGCGACGGACTGATACATGCTTGCAAGAATGCATGCTGCAGATTATTCTGGAGGAGCTGGATACACATCTGGTGGTGTTCACCCCCTATCTGTCTCTGACCAAGATGTTGGAGTCAGACCCTCAGCTAGCCGATCTAGGACAGAATGCCTGGGCAGCATTGAATGATGTGTACAGGACAGATGCACCGATCATCTTCGCACCTCATGTGCTAGCTTTGGGGTGCTTGTACTTGGCATCTGTCATATGCAGCAGGGATATCACAGCTTGGCTGGAGACCGTTGATGTTGATACGAATCAGGTATACATTATTGCTTGAGATTAATATAAGGATGAGATCGTTCAAGGTCAGACTGCAGGTCACACGACCTTTGTGCATAATGCTGTATGTGAGTTGGAGGAGCATGCTACTGATATTGAACACATGGTTTGCTGGCGTGCATACTCATGTCCTGTGCACCTGGTCCCATTACGCAGGTCTATGCAGTGACACTAGAGCTGATTGCTATGTATGAACACTATCGAGTGCCCATCAGTCAAGAGGAGTGCAGCAGACTGCTCAGAGTTGTGCGACCTGCACCACCAGCTCCGCCACCAGCATTACCAGCTACAGCAGCAACAGTAGCAGCAGCAACGCCTCCGGCCGGGACGTAACCATAGGTTGACAACATGGTTTGAGAAGCAGATAGCACTTGTGAAGGTACAGCAGCAGGATTGTATCTCCCTCAACCTCATGAGCTCTGAGTCAGGCCTCTTTTCTTGTCTGGTCCTTGGCTAGTTCTGTTCAGGCTGGTGAGCATGCAGTGTCAGCTGCAGTGACAGCAAATGCACTGAGACGATACCAGTGGCTGACTCTATGTACAACACAGGAGGTTGACATGTTGCATGGCTAAGTCTTTGAAAGGACGAGGGATGCTATTGGTGTCATTCTGTTCGCAGTGCCTACAAGGGCTGAGAGATGCCCATCTACTTGACCCATCAGTTGCCTCCTATGGGTGGAAACCCTTAAATGGTATTTGGTAGATAGGCTTGGCAAGTCACTGTTTCCATTACTACTGGCACTTGATCCATGAGGCCACATGTATCCCACCCTGAGATGCTGGCCCTCTCTGTTTTTGTGTCTGTTGTTTGCTACACCTCTGTCTGTTTTCACTGTCCACATGTTTGATTAGCTGCAAGCAATCGTAGGTCGGTGGTTCTACCAATGCTCAGTCCATCATTCATGAGTGTTACATATATTTCTCATACATAGGATGCTGCCAGCAGTCATGCAGATCTAGTTATCAATGTACTCTGTTGGTGATGAGCATATGCAACTTCCAATGTCCGTGCTTTACTTTGTTGCAAAATAATTGATGTTCTGGTAGGTGTGGTTTAAGCTGCATGGGCTTGTGCAGCACTCGTACATTTTGGTGACGTACAGTGCACAGCACAGTACAGTGCAGTCGCCCAATGTGTTATAAGCTGTGGTTGTGGTACCTGGAAGATGGCAGACAGTAGGCAGATGCTGTTGTTCCAACGAAATGTGCTCTTACTGCATCTCCTGGGCTAAGCTGCGCCGATGCAGACCTGCAGCACGCTTTGGTGCCTGCTCGGAAAGAATGTCCTGTAGCCTTGCAAGCATATGCAGCCAATCGCTGCCAAATTTATGCTCATGTAGTCGAAATAATGAACCATGACGATCAGGGCATATCATGGTGTTGCCGAGTAGGAAGGTAACGACCATCGATGTATTGCCGAAGGCAACCATCTCCTGTGCAGCTCCCGATTGCACCTCAGCCACTGAAATCTTGATAACATCCTATCAGGTGTCCATCCTAATCATAGGGGCCGGTCCTGCAGGTACGGCATGCAGCGTCACGTACACAGCAGTACGTAGTTGCTGCTTGTCAAGCGCTGAGATATTTGTTTGCTTGCTGAAGGTCTGGGAGCTGCGGTCAGGTTGCATCAGCATGGCAAGGAGGACTGGATGCTTGTTGATCAGGTACAACATGCAGTACCAAGCGCAGAAAAACACTGCTGGTGTCAGCAGATCTACTGAGCATGCAGCAACCAGAGAATTGCGCAAGCCTCATGTAATCATCAGCCCCTACCAAAGTCAGTGCAGATGGAGGAGTTACTTGGGATGTAGTATAACGAGGATCTTGCAGACAGTTGACCCCAGGCTGGTCCAAGCAAAGGCTGGATTTTGAAGCTTGCTTCAGTTTCTGTGTTGGCTCTCTGGTCTGCTGCAGGCAGAGCAGGCTGGAGGTTTGGCTTGCACAGATTTCACTGCAGAAGGGTTTCTATTTGACATGGGTGGTCACGTCATCTTCAGCCACTGGAGTTACTTTGACCAACTGTTGGAAGCAGGTAGCCATCTCATGTTTAGTTGAAACACACAACACACAGACTCCCAGCTGCCCCTGCAAGCAGCATGGGGATAACAAAGCAGATCAACAGCACGATTCTTCTTAGACATCATCTATTGTGCACTTGTGATATACTGCAGTGCAGTGTGCAAGTTATGCAGTGCCTGGGCCTAACACTGCCGAGGCAGTTGCACACCCAGTCTCACAAGATTCCGGCCTGCTCAATGCCATTCTGTGTATTTTCTGCAATTCAATGATGACTGTTACAGCATTGGGCAGGGATGCCTGGAACACTTTGCAGCGCGTGTCATACATATGGATCAAGAACAGATGGGTGGCATATCCCTTTCAGAACAACATTGCAGCGCTAGACAAGGACGACCAGGTATGTTTTGATTCATGTATGCAGCAGAGCCCGCATTAATCATTTGGACAACTTACAAATATCTGCTCACCAATGACAGAAAATCAGTGGCAACATTCAATCACAAAAGCTGTCCACTACGGTGTGGATGCGCGAGCAGTGTTTGCACCAACACTCTGTGTTGCTGCTGGTGCAGGTAGCGTGCCTGACAGGTTTGGTGGAGGCTAAGGTTGCAAGTGCGACTGCAACAACCCGCCCTGCAAACTTTGATGAATGGATACTGCGTGCACAAGGACAGGGAATAGCCAACATCTTCATGAGACCATACAACCTCAAGGTAACAGCCCTTCATGCATTGTATACCTGCATATGCGAACATACTGTGACACCTGCCCTGCATTGCATGCATGCTCGTTGCTAAACATTTCATCTGCTTTATGTGCAATAACATGCCTGTAGCAGGGCAAACATCAAGACTGGGGCTCACCCTTGCAGCTACTCCTTGTACCTCAGACTTACCTGGATCATGTTCATGAACTGTCGTGTGCCAGAGGATGATGCAACAGCTGCAACGCACCAAGTAGCAGCTTGATAGTGTATCCAGCGGTATGATGGGAATATGTTTGTGTGTGTTGCAGGTCTGGGGTGTACCTACCACGCTCATGCAGTGTGACTGGCTGGGTGAGCGGGTGGCTCCTGTGGATGTGTCTCGGGCCATTAGCAATGTGATCCACGGCAAGGAGGATGCTGGCTGGGGCCCCAATGCAGTGTTCAGGTTCCCAAAGCAGGGTGGGACAGGGGCGATATGGAGGTCGGTATCCAAGCTGCTGCCACAGGACAAGCAGGTAAGAGTGAAACTGCTAAAGTGTTGTTACAAGTTGCTGGTTGCTGCTGTTATTGCTGCTGAAGCAAGTGAGACCTGCCGCTTAGTGGCGATATGTTGGCTGCTGTAAGCCGCCCCCTCAGCCCGAGGGTTGGTTTCATGAGTGTGTATGATGTGACCATATGATCCTCAGTTGCGACCCTTGCCTCAGTACCCACCCCACCTTCTGACTCCTTGGGTTCATGACTGCATTGTCCTACTGTGCAGCACTACGGTACGACCGTGATGGCCATTGACAAAGATGCCAAGCAGGTCACCTTGTCCAATGGCGCTGTGATTCAGTATGAAACCCTGATCAGCACTCTGCCACTGGACTTGACACTGACATGGCTAGGCAAGCAGGAATGGGCACAGGGGCTTCACCACAGCAGCACTCACATCATAGGAGTAGGGATCAGAGGAAGCTGGTGAGATGGCTGTGATGTGTTGATGGTATCCGATGTAGCGGAGACAGCCGGCTTGCAAAATCTGTTTGTTGCTGTTGCATGCAGGGGGCACGTTGCAGTCAGAGCAGTAACTCTGCATTTTCTTGAATATGTGCTACACATTCTGCCTGTCAGGAAGAACCATGCTTTTGATTGCCTTACCTGTGCATGCATGTGATGTACAATAACACCACATGAGCAAGCTGTGCTGGTGGTGTCCTGTTTGCAGTCCTCACGCCACCAAGTGCTGGCTCTACTTCCCAGAAGACAGCTGCCCATTCTACCGAGCCACAGTATTCAGCAACTACGCAGCTGCAAACTGCCCGTCAACTGATACTGCATTACCTACAATCTGCATGGGAGATGGCAGTGACCCTGCAGCTGGTGATGCTGCACAGCCAGCCGCTGGGCCCTACTGGAGCCTCATGTTTGAAGTCAGCGAGAGCAGCTATAGGCCAGTGGACCAGGAGCCAGTGCAACTAGGCCGAGCAATTCAAAAATGGTAAGATGTCACGCTGCGCAGTGGAAGTAGATGTAGAGGCAATCCTAGAAGACAATCTTGCAGCTGTTGCAACGACCTCTACGAGCATATACTGTTCCATGTGAAAGCTGCCTCTGCTAGTAGCTGCTGAGCATGCTGCTTCAGTGGTCAGCAGGGTCATCAACTGCTCAACACTATCGTCCTGTAGGCCTGGTGTGGTGAGGGACACACTGCTAGGGGCAATCAGCACCAAACTCACGCAACATACAGACCAGGTAGTCAGCTTACACCACAGACGCCTGGAGCATGGCTATCCAACACCAACATTGGGCAGGGATGCAGTTTTGGACCAGGCACTCCCCTGGCTACAACAACATGGCATATGGAGCAGAGGGAGGTTCGGTTCATATAAGGTAGGTATATCACAACAGCTGCTGCAGCACTGTGCAAAGCACTACATGTGCAGAACCAAAAGGAGCAGATACAGCATGTCCTGTCAGACTACTCACAGTGGTCTGCATGAGCCAGCTAGTCTTCAGTGCATCCGTTCAGTAGGGTGTGGCTCTGGCTTTACTTCTTTGTACCCGATCTTGCGGTGTGAGGTCATCACATCTGTGCCGGATTTTTGGAGAGTGCTTTGCAGCTTGAGAGTGATAGACTGTACATGGCACAAGGCCTCTGTAACTCTGCATTCTGCCTCATATATAGCTGTGCATGTGTCTGCTTGCTTCTGCAGTATGAGGTTGGTAATCAGGATCATAGCTTGATGCTTGGTGTAGAGGCTGTGGATAACATTCTGTTTGGAACACCAGAGATGACTCTGATGCACCCAAACATCGTGAACGCTCAGAAGAACATCTCAGTGAAATATGTTAAACCAGGCGGCAGCAGCAGCAGCATCAATAGTGTTTTATTGGCAGAATAGTAACACTTTCAGGCTGCTGCCCACCTGCAATAGCAACCCACCATTGTCGAATGCTATGATTGCCCCAAGTCCGTGACTCGCATTCATGCTTCTGATTTGTTAACCTGTGCACTTGGAACTACTGTCGCTGCACAAACCACAGTTCTGCCATTGGCGAGTTTGCAAGTTGTCAAAGACATCTGACTGGGCGCTGCACAAGCACTCACCTGGGTAATAGTTACCTACTTGGGGCGTTATTGTTGCCTTTATATCTTGCTCAGAGTTCTGTACATCAGCCTTGCCCATGATAGCACTGACTGCATACACCAGTTGTGTGTCAAACCCCACCTGAGGTTCATACATTCTATCACAGCAGTTGTGCTATGCCTGAGTTGATTGTGGACTATCATCCAAATATTGGTCCATGACGCTAGTTTGTTGGTTAGTGATGTCACTGGGATCGTGCTTGTTGACTCTACGGTGGTCATGCAGATTGCAGAGGTCTGTCTTATTTGCACAGTATATCACCTGTGTTGCTGGTTTTGAGGGCTCCTTCTTGTGCTGAGGGAGGTATAGTAGGGTCATTGGGCCCTAACTTGCTCTACCTCTCCTGCCACCGCATGCAGCGACGACGCTCAGTACCAGTACTGCTCAGCAGACCAAGTTGGTCTGTGGGATTTTTCCAAATAATGGTATCGTACCATGGCATGGCAGTGACGTAACAATGTTAGCCATGTAACATATAAGATGGCAGGAGTGTGCTGCGGGAATATGATACCTGTTGTGGATGACATCAGGAGGGATGACTCGTGGTGTGCCACATGACCGTCATCAGTGTTGTGGTTGAAGTTTCATTGCCTGCTTGTGCCTGCTGGCTGCCTTTTGTCCCATCAGCAGTGCGATGGGTACGCTGCACGAGACCACCGGAGTGCAGGTCACTCGGCCGTCTGTAGGCAACATAGTAGTGATCTGTGACTATTGATCAACACTTGTGCACCCGGCCGGCCCGGGTGACCCAAGTCGGGAGTGTGCAGCATCCAGCTTCCAGGGCTGCCATATGCGACAGCACAAACAGAAAACACTTGACATTGAAGGCTTTGATTTGAAAAGTCTAGAAGCATCGTGTCGAGGTGAGTGGGCAATGAATTCAGTACAGTTGCGTATCGCACAGCGTGGCACCGGCAACTGCTGTACCGCTTATTGCTCACAGCGATGACAGTCATTTGAGAGTTTGTTTGCTGTTGCCAAACTGGTTGTACTGTACGACACTAACACTGATGCGGGTTTCGGTCTCGCACATCTGGGACACTCGGAAGGCCTTGGCAGCATGTGGGTGACTGCCTCCTGTCAACCTTACGAACGTCAAAGTGTAGTAAGTTGTTTATGTATGCTTGTGGAAGGTTGTAGCCCCCTTTTGTTCACTGCTACAGTTCACTGCTGCTGCTGTCTGCAGTCAATTGACACAGCACCACCAGTCTGATCCGGAGCAATTTACAGTTGATTTTCAAGTGTAATGGAAGCGTTCACAGTCGCGTACATTGTACTAGCTGTGTACCTCTTTGGAGTGTGTGTGGCAGGCCTGTATGGCGCTTTCTTGACTCTGCGAAGAGGGAAGCAAACTGGAAAGAAGGTGAACACGCATGTGTTTTACATCGGCTTGTATCAATCCGGCATCTGCGCAAATGCCTCGATCTCCTCAACATGTGCGCTTTCGGCGCAGTGCCAACGCAGGACAGGTTGTGGGTGTCTCTGCTGCGCGCCACACCACACTACTGAACTCGCACTGATTACCCTCAGTCAAATTGTTCATTATCACAATGTGTCAGCGTGTCTCCCAGCCGTTTGAACCAGTAGCCATGTCCCACTGCCCTTGCTGCTGCGCTGCTGGTGACCAATCAGGTCCGGGAGCATTATGTGGCTGGTGCTGGCCTCGCAACGATCACATGGTTCTTCACAATGTCTGCATCGTTGTTTTCAGGTTACACAGTTAGTGGGTAAGTCTGCAGTTGTCACAAGTCACCATGAGCCAGGATAGCCCTTAACAGTTAGGTCAGCCCGCTGTGGCCCTCAATGCAGCAGTGCTGTCAACTGCTTGCTGTCAAAGAAAGGGTTGCAGCCTCATCGTACTTGCCTATGTGTTGCTTGTCAAGCTGTTCTTCTGCACTCCCCAGGTATCTGCTGTGCAGCCCGCAGCAGGCTTATTGTAGCATTTATTATCTCCAGCACCATTCCATCTTCAGCATAGATGAAGTGCTGCAAACCATACGGTTACCCTGTGCATTTTGACTGCAGCATCGTTGCTGAAGCCTATGCTCAAGGCTGGGTAGCAACACGATGGATACCTGGAGGTGTCGGTGTGTATGCCGGGTTCTTGCTGATGTCTCCCAGACTTCATGCTCTGGGCAAGTCCAGGGGTTACATGACCATCAGCGAATTTCTTTATGACCGGTACCTGCCTCCATCTGGAGCACCTTGGGTAGGCTATCAGCTTGGAGATCTTGAAGATCACCAGCCAACCTGCTTAGGGAAGCTGCCTGTTACTGCCATCATTTGATGCTAGGCGCTGTGCTTGGCCAGACTCTGCATAGCTCAACCTAAACCTCTACACAGTGCACAAGACTGCCAGCGTGTCTTTGTTGCCTCAGATGATTGACCCCAATGATCACCTTCAATCGTCGCAACACCATCATCATTCTCTGCTCACTAGCTTTGCTTCTGTGATTGCTCTCAGGTGTCTCACACGCTGCGTATCGTCTCTTTCTTAGCCCTCCAGCTGCCAATCTTCACCTACCTTATCACTCAGTTCCAAGCAGTGGGCACAGAGGTCCGAACTTTCACTCAGGGTACCATAAGCCCCACTACCGCAGTGCTGGTTGCAGCAGGTGTGCTGCTGGTGTGTGACCTCATGGGGGGGATGAGAAGTGTGGCTTACACAGGTGGGTAGGCAGTAAGATGAGAAAGATTGAGGCATGATTAGCTGAGAGTTTGGAGAGGTGAATGAGGCGATAGTGTGTCAGGTCTTCATTGGAGAGGGCAATGAGTTGATAGTATGTCAGGTCTTGAAGGCAGTGACAAATGTACATGGCCTTTGAAACACCACATACTGTGTATTGTGCAAGACACAAAGAATCACCTTGCATGCTCTGGTTACTGACATTTTTGCAAAGCAGTACAGGCATTGAGGAGCAACTAGTCAAGGAAGTTGGCCAGGATGAATACTGATTATGCATTTCTGCTGCTTGTGTACTCTTTATGAATTGAAGATGTGTTGCAAGGTGTTGTGTTGCTGGTTGGCTCCATCATCTTCCTGGTGATTCAGCGCACTGAGCTAGGAGGTCTGCCCAAGGCAGCTCTCTTCTACAGAGACCCGGCAAATGCAGCAGCACCAAATGTGGCACTGATGCAGAGAATACCACCAGCGAATACAATCGTAGCATACTTTGACTTTGTATTCAAGGTGCGGAAAGGGTCTAGTCAAGGGGTTACTTTATGCTTTTGCAGATTGAAATATCAGCCAGCTGACAGCGTCCATACAACAGTACATCATTTACTCCACATAAACGAAGACTTCCTGCGGACCAGTCTACTATCTAGAGTGTGCGGATGCATGGAATTCCACTTCTGCCCAATCCCTTCTGTTACTTTGTGCAGACCAGTATTTCTGCCACCATGTTCCCTCACCTCACTGCTCGACTGTTTGCCGCCAAAGATGCTTATGTCATGAGGAGAGGCATGGCAGCAATGAACTTCAGGTAGGACACACATAGCTGAGCAATCACTACTGCAGTCTTTTCATGTAACTCTGTGCTCAGGTTGAGCATGTGAGCAAGGCCATTGGTGCCACATAATTAGTTGAGTACACGAGTCACACATCCAAGGATCAGCCTGAAAGCAGTGTGCAAGTAAGCATCTGCCTGTGTCAACGACGGCAAGGAAGATGCCATCGTTGAAGACACTTCAACATGCTTATGTACCGATGTGTCATGCTGTCCTGACCTTTGATGTTTCTGCTTCAGTTTCTTCATCATCCAGCTGTCCTCAATGATCACCGGTTGGGTGGCCATTGCTGCTCTCACTGGACCTCTGCCCAAGGGAACCAACGTGTTCAGTGCTGTGCTGCTCAAGGTGGCGGCTGGAGGAACTGGTCAGGCATTTCTGGCTGCACTACTGCTGGCATCAGGTCAGTACCGGCCTTCTATACGCTATCATTGTGGCCTTTGCTGTACTCAACAGGTGAGCAGCACTGGTCTGACTGATGTGCCTCTTTCCCAAATGGCAATGAAGCGTAAGCATAAAATTTTTTTGGGATAGATATGCCGCACAGTGTTGGCTGACAAGCAGTTGCGCTGATGTTCCTGTCTGCAGCTGTTTGTGCCATGATGAGCACTGCTGATTCAGCACTGCTGGCATTCTCATCAATGTGGGTGAGGGATATGTTCAAGCCTTATCTGTTCAAGCGGGC
>LWCB01002812.1:0-12589 GCA_001630525.1 Coelastrella sp. M60 | reverse complement strand
GTACTGGGGCAGAAGTGCTGGACTTCTTCCTTCTAGAGTTATTTGAGAAAGACAGAGAAGCCATGTGGTAGGTCATGCCAGCACACTCAGCCCAGCGGCACATGTCAACAGTAACTGCACTTGGTCTTGTTCCCAACTTGACCCCGACTTTCATCGATAGACGATCAAGTTGCACATCTTGATTCCTTCCCCCTCAACTTCTTTTTAGAAGCCAGTGCAAACTCATACTTATCCTGCAGGCAGCAGATTGTGGTGTACCATTACTGCATACCAGCGGCTTGTGATTGCCACCTTCTCTGTCTATGAACAGGTCATCCCTGCATCATCCGGCTATTCCAGGACCATATTTGTTTCTTTACTCACGATCTGATGATCTGGTGGGTGGTTGATGCTGTGCTAAGTCCGTGTTCATTGAATAGCATCACCATTATATTGCTGGGCAGTGTACAGCGCTGTGGTTCATGTCACAGGGGCGTGCTGAGTCCCTTGCTGTGTGTTCACTTGGACCGTACAAACACCTGGCAGCAGGCCAACACCAGCTTGATAGTGTGAGGAAGTCGCTGCAGTTGGCTCATCGCTCTTTCTGTTGTTTGTTCACACAAGCAGGCTGATGCTGCCCAGATCTCTGACCTTGCCGCCAGCCTCAGGCAGCGGGGATATGTCGTAACAGAACAAGTCTGGCAGGATTCGCCTCACTGCGGACACTACAGGTATGAGGCAGGGTGGAAGGACGCTGATGTGGCTACAAAGGACTTTGCAGAGCCAGTTTGTACTGTCACGGGTTGCTAGTACCGGCATGCTCCTGAACAACAGCTGGTCTCCTCTGCTGCAAGTGTGTAACGTGTGTCTGTCACTGTTGCTATGCGCTGTGTTGATCCGCCAGGCACTCTCCAGTGCAATATGAGGACAGTGTCAAGCATCTGCTCACCGAGGCACTTCAGACCTGGACAAAGAGGAAAGAGAGGATTGATGAGGCCAGACAACTGGCAGCAAGGTGGCAGGACAATGACCTGACACAGCAGCAACTGGAGGAGCAGATTCTGCCAGCAGAACATTTTGATCAAGCAGATACCACATCTGGCCGACAAGAACAAATTCAACAACAGCAGAAGCCGGCGCTGGTCCGTGAACCTACCAGATGCCAACAACAGCCACACTGGCAGCACCAACCACAGTTGTTGCCACATAGTCAGCTCATCAGACACCTGCAACAGCAGGAAAACGTACGCCCCATTGTCTCCGGGGCCAGCAGCAACAGCATGCAAGGGAGCTACAATGAGAATCGCAGAGAAGAGCTGAAACCTGAGGGTGATAGCCATGGCTGTCCAAACAGCACTGAGACACGGTTTGCTGCCCATGGTGGGTTGGTCTGCTTGGGCACTGCAGCATCAGCTCACAGCTCGGGGTATCTGGCAGAAAAACACCTGGGCTGGCTGCAACAACAACGTCAGCAAGTGTGTGGTACCTTACAGCAAGTGTGTGATACCCGGGGCCAGCAGCAACAGCATGTTGGTGCAGAGGAGGAAGCAGGCTTGACCCGGTTACGATTGTCGCAGCAACAGCGGCGGCAGTGGCTGAGCTGCAAGATCCGCAGCAAGTTGTAGTTACATAAACCTTAAGTCCAGCTGTTTGTGTGTCTGTTTTTCATATGAAGTTGAGGAGCTGAACAGATACGTTGGTGGGTGGAGTCCCAGGAAGGTGGTGCAAATGTCCTGAAGGTCTTGACTCAAGAAAATGTGATGTGGCTCGACATGACGGGGATCAAACAATGACTATCGATATCGCTGCAGGGCTATGTGAAAGCCTAAGGCAGGGTTGATAATGGCATCCGTGTGGCATCCTTGGTGACCAGGATGGCATTCTACAAAATTCTTTGCTAGAGAATTGCTTGATGGCATGACTGTGAGAGGACTGCAAATGTGTCTCTGCGTGTATCAATCAGTGGCGCAGTTGACAGTCACTGGGGTGCTTACTTCCGAAGTACAGGCTGTAACTTCTCAGCCAGCGCGCTCAACCTGCAGTCTCTCATACCTCAGCTTGTGCCACATCTGGGACACACAGCTGCCAACCAGAAGTGCACATTGAGCCCTTTGATCTACTGCAATGATCTGGGTGGGGCAATGCGGCAACCTGGCAAACAATCAAACACGTCATCCAGCTGGTGCTGCTCCTGTGGGTTTTCCTCAACATTGTGATTGCGCCTGGTGATGTCCAGGTCATCAGACATACAAACACATGTCTTGGCTTGATGATTGCACCACTGCAACATGCAGGGCACGTTGCAGATGGCACATGATGCCAGATGAACTCTTGCATTGTCATCACAATGCCGGCAGCATCAGCACCCGTTTGTCATTTTACACAGTATCTGGAGCTCTAGATGACGACATCAATTATAAGAAACACAAAAAAAACAGAAAGCACAGCCTGAAATATGCACAGCGGGTTGATGCATCATGCAGCCATGTGGTCGCTAGTCCCAGCTGTCCGTATCATGACAGGTATGCAGCAACAATGTACATATATATTGCACCTATATTCTTAGAGAGCACAAGCAACGACTGGCCGATGTGCACAGAATGCACGCCAGAGCTCGGCTATACAGCTGCATCGGCATCCAAGTCTGCCGTACTGTTATCATAAGTGGTTCCGTTTCTCCGATAATCTACCAAATCACAGGTGTCAACGCCTGTTGCTGATGGTGAGTGGACTAGTCGACCTCATTATCAAATATGACAAATCAATGCCGCACCGACCAGTGTGTGCATGGCTGTCAGGCCATCCGTACCTCTGCAGATGCAAGTCATGGTCAATAATCAGAAATAAAACCGCTCGGATGCTGATGGGTTGCATATCAGTGTTGCCACTTCCCTATGCAGTGCTGCTAGAACTGCTTCAGCCATCCACACTGTTTGCTGTACCAAGATTGTGTACATGTACCTTGTGTTAGAACAGCTCTTATTGCTTCACGCTGCAAGCAGTCTATGAAAGGCAGCTGCCTCTGCAGCGCTCAGCATTGGGTCGTTCGACAAGCTCGCCGCAGCAATGATGACAGCTACTACGGAACTGCTGAATAGCATCTTGCAGCTTGGCTCCTTGTCCTCGAGCTACAAGCAGTTTTCAGATGTGGCTCAAACAGGCGTGCAGCACGGAGAGGACGTCTCAACCTTGATCATTGATAGTCTGTTGGAGGAGATCTGCCAAGACTGTGCACCGTTGGATGGTTGTGCACAGAACCTGACTGGTCCCCCCCTGAAGTTACCGCACTGTAGCCAAGCTTCCGCGATGACAAGTCCTGCGCCCAGCGCATGGTCAGCTGACATTATTTCCGCAATTTTGGGCAAAGCAAAAGCTACCGAGTTGATTCCTGAGCCAGGGAATGTTTCCAAGACTCCTTATCTGAGCAGCAGCGAACCATCAAGGGGTTCGGCATTACAGGGTCATGGCTTGCAACCCGTTGGCACAGAACATTTTGCGCAATCTCTTGAGAATATCCATCAGTCGAAGCAACAGCAGCGTGTATCACAGCAGCAGCAGCACCAACATCACCAACACCCTCCCGAAGGATCAGTCAGGCAGAGCTGCAGTTGGCAGCAGACCTTGCAGCAGCAACTGGGACCGACAGGCAGGGAGCAAAGCAATCATCATGCGGGCAGGGACTCAGCAGAGGGTACAACAGCAAATCGAGCAGCAGAGACAGCACAACAGCAGTCAAACAAGCGAGGACGACCCCCGAAGACTCCAGGGGTCTTCAGTAAGGGCTACATGGCCATCAAACGCTACCGACAACGCAGGAAAGGAATGGTAAGTCAAGGCTAGAATTATCACATCAAGGACATGCTGTCTTTCTGCTGCCTACCGTCTCTTGCCTGACACAGAGTTGCAGGATAGGCCCATCACACCAAAGACATTTCGTCCTGCTGCTGGCCTATCCCTCCTTGCCCCCACAAAGGTCCAGCTGGTCACACCCACTGCAACTTGTTGTTTCTCAGGTTGAGCAAGTGGAGCAAGAAGTAGAAGCCAAGCGTGAAGAGTTGTTGCGACTTGAAAAGCAGAATGCACAGCTGCGTTTGCTACAGGGTGTGCTAGAAGCAGCAGTGGCAGCAGTAGATGCAGTACTGGCAGAGCTGCCTCAACTCAGGCAGTTCATGGACATAATGCCACCAAGCAGCAGTGTGTCAGACAACAGCATATTGCCCGCGCCAGCAGCAGCAGCACTGGAGGAAGCTCTTGGCTCAGAAGGGTTGTGCTCAGGCACAGGTGCAGCAGCAGCAGCCGCCGAGTGTGCCTCAGCACTGCTTCATGTGGCAGCAGAGCTCCAAAAGGCCAGACAGATTGTTCAGCTGCATCGTGTGCAGATCAGCGATGTTGCCTTGGACTGTTATAAGGCATATGTTGCTGACTCTGCATTGCAGCTGGCACAGGACGTATCAGCAGCACTCCCAAATGCTCCTGCAGCAGTGGCTGCTGCTGCTGCTACTGGTGTCAGTAGTGGCCTGTCCGCCACCTCATTCCCAGCCTTTCCTCTTGGGCCTGTTCAGGCATCACTGTTGTGGGACCCAGCAAAGACGGGGACTATAGTACAGCTGCCAGTGCCTGCAGGGGTGAAGCAGCTGCCAGATGGCCTCAGCCTTCTGTCACTGAACTTGGAAACTGGGCTGTTTGACCTGGTTGACAATGGATTCTGGCAACAGGTTGCAGGGCAGCTGAAGCTGCTTCCTGAGCAGCAGCAGCGAATGGAGGTGGCCTGGACATTGTTCGCCGCTGCGCATGACCGCCTGGATCAGCAGCGTCATCAAGTGCAGCAGCACATGCGCCTGCAGGGTGAAGGATGCTCAACTCCAGGATCTGCTGCTGTAGCCGCCTCTGGTGGGGCTGAGGGTTGGTTGAAGCTTGCATGCGCTGTTGAGCAGTACATGTTGACTGCTAGGGTTGTAGTCATAGCTCACAACTGGTGCTTGAAGGGTATATTGGGTGATGAGCAGTTTGCCAAGCTCTGCATTGCCTGCTGGCCATATTATGGGGTGCCTCACATACGGGTGGTGGTAGGTCACTTGCTGGGCAAGGGGTGATGTTCTCTTTGGTGTCTGTGAGTCTGCAAGTAGTGTGTTGTCGAGGCTTTACAGGCACAAGGTGTTATCATATGATGATTGAGCAACAAGTTTGCCATAACATCCACCACATCATCCCCGGATTTCTTGTTACCAACAGTCTCATGCTGCACATGTGTATTGATCTCTGTACTCCTGGTGATTACCTCTGCTGAGTGCTGCTGACACTCATCATACGACGAGTGGTCAGATAGTGGCGCTCTTCTTCAGTCTCATGCTATGCAGAATACACTTGACTTCATTCCCAGTCATTTGGTCCGCCGTTGCAATACTGTCTCATTTGGTATGTGCCCACTGGTGTTTGGCTCACTTTGTGTTGAGTGATCATTCAGAGTCCCCGAAGGGTAGTGTACTCTATTCAACAGCCTTTTGTTTGAGCTCATTGAATATAGGACTGACCATACAGGGCAGTGGTCAATGCATTCACAGGGTGATAGGCCGTGTCGCATTCCTTCAAGCATCGTTTCATGTCACTACAATATGGATTCCGCATACATTCTTTGCACAATGGTGTGTCTTCAGTTTGCCTTATGTAGTCTTGCACCAAGTGTCTATCCTGTTCAGTTCTGTGCTGCTCGAAATTGATGTGTATGGCTGCAAACTCTGCTGATCACGACTGTATTTGTGTTGCTCTCAGGGATTCAATGCCCAAGGGCCAGAGGGGTTTACTTGTTTGTTTGTTTCGTGTGTTGCCCAGTGCGTCAGCCTGTTGCTGGTGTTCAGTCATCTTTGTGCTACCAGGATGCCCACACTGTGAGCAGTGTCTCTGCTACTATACTAGCGATACCCACCCCAAGCACTTCAGTGATTCTGCTATACATCAGATGCACGCCCGCTGCATTGTGCTTATGATCACGGCCAAGTTAGTGCGCTAACCATCATCATATGTGCCTTGATCTCACATATGCTGCACACTGATACCACACATGATCAGGAGGTTTGTATCGCTCTAGTCAGTGAGCTAATTAGCTCATTTGTTGGGCATTGTCCTGCAGGTTATGCATAGTATGTATCGTAGCTTGCTGGGTATGTTGCATTGCGTCAATGATGCAGTGTTATATTGGCTGTCGGCCAACATGCCGCTTGTCACTGTTAGTTGATTTGTGAGCTGAATGGCAGAAGAAAAAAAAGTTGCCAATTCAAGAAAAGTGTGCTACTGTTTAATTGCTGTTGATGATTCTTTCCAGTCAGGTCTGTCTCAAGCAGCCTTGAATCTCAGCTGGCAGTTATATGGTGCCAACTCTGGCCTGTAGGCCCACATATTGACTTGAACTCCAGTGCATGTTGTGCCACAACAAGTTGTTATAGACAGCTTACATGTTGCATGACTGGATTTAGTACATGGGGTGAGTGTGGAGTTTATATGTGATCATTTCAGGTCTGCAAGTTCTTATAAGAGTGAGTGCCACCAGTGTTGCTACTACTAATGATGTAAGGAACATTTGATGTCCATGACTGATAAACACTACAGTGCTTCCAGGGATGGCAATTACTACTACCACTTAACAACTACCACTTTGCGATTGTAGTGGCAGAAGCTGATTTCGAATAGCATCAGCCTCTTGTACACTCCTCAGCCGCTTACGCAGCGTGATCAGCGGCTGTCTTGTGTCCTATCGTATCCAGGCATGTCGCTAACATCTGACCACCTGATGCCGTGGATTGCTTGCTAATTATAACAGCTTTGCCACAAACTTTCTGGCCATCTGCTCAAGCACAGCACGTGCACTTGGTTGGACATCAGGTCTGTGCTTTCGCATCATAGTAGCAATCCACATCACACAGTATTGTGACGTCAAATGCAAGAGAGAAGGGTAATCAGCTCGTAAGCAGCATGCACATGCAATCACAACTATATATACAATACCAACTTCGTGAAAACGTGACGTTGATATACTGCTTCTAAGGGGCCACCTAGGGATACTGAGACCAACATCCTTGTATCCCCAATTGCAATATTGGCATCCGATGCCAGCACAATCATGCCAGTAACACAGGGTCATCAGTGCCAAGCTTCACTGCCAGTCTGTCTCTGGTACCCGAGTAAGCAATGGCAAAATGACAACACAGTACGCAGTTTGCAGATACCTGCTGCCTGTCAAAGTGACTACAGAAGGACAATGCAATCAGAATGCCGAAAGGACAACGCCCCCCCTCTTCAATCCAGACATCCTGACAAACTGCATTGCCCTTATCAGCCCCACAGATGCTGCCACTCATCGCAGAGCTTGAATAGCGCCCTTCAAGCGCATACGCTGCGTAATCTCATAACGTCACCGCTACTAGTACTTCATGAGTTGTAAAGTCCTAGTTGTTGCCAAAGCCACGGCTCTTGTCCCTTGTGACACGCACTCGCCTGGGACCACTCTCCTCAGAGTCAGAGACACTGCTGTTGCTGGCTGCCGCAACACTGCAGACACACACACACACACACGCACACACACACACACATTGTTCGAGGTGGATAGTATGATGAGATGCAGTGGTGTGACAGTGGGCGGTGCTGGTACTGATTTCAGACTTGGAAACCGGACCGCTGAGAACATGGCGAAGTAATTGCTATACTAGCACAAGCCGTCTGCTGTTGAAAACTGGCAGCAGCCCCAAATCAGTCCCTACCTGCTTGCCGCTGGAGCTTTCCTATCCTGTGTCTCCTGCCTGTCATCAAGCCACGACTTGAGAGTGAGATAGCCCACCTTCAGCAGCACATGACAACACAACCGATTGTGACTAATATGAAGCAAAGGCTCAAGGTGCTGGCCTATAGCATGTGTGGCTGCTCAGCCTCGTGAAGTCTGTGATTTCCACTACCGTTTACTCTCTGGCAGCAGTGTAGGAGACATGGGTTACTGCACTCACCCCACCGGTCACCACAACGAGCAGTGCAAAGACAATAGCAGCCAGAACGCTGACTAGCAGATCTGTAGCCCCGATTGACTGAGACGCGGCAGCAAATGCTGCATCTACTGTGGAATCTTCATCTGCTGCTGCTGCAAACGTTGTCGTCAGGAGTATGGGTACTGCTGCTAGTGCGGCTGCCAGAGTTGGACGGCATTGGCTGTCAGAACATAAACACTCCCGCTGCTCTGTTGTTTCGGGCGTCCGAAGCACTGCCTTCACTGGACTGAGCCATCTACAACGGCTTGGTCCCCTTGGAAGCAAAGCTGGGACTGGATGTCGAGCGAGGCTGATTAACGGCGCATTGATTAAAGCGTTGGTCAGCGAAATGCCAGGCATAATTAGCTATGCAGACAGATGGTCCCAGTCTGTTTATACAGTTACTACTATGCCTCCACACATATCGAAGAATTGCCGTCAGAGCGCTAGACAAAAGCTGCGGATCTGCATATACTGGCTTGATGAACGACCTCCCGTAAACCTGGTTATGTTACCGGCGCAAGTCCCAGCACAGCATACGGTGCCGCTCGTTTGCGCCAGGATCGGTTGTCTGTTTCATGCATGACTACCTCTTGGTCAATAAATCTAATTCAAATGTCTTCACGAGGGGAGCAGCATGCTGTTTATGGTGAGCACTCCAGAGTAGCTCTCTACTGTCAACACGCTGTAGCTGCTAGCTTCAAGAACACTTAATTTTCACACATCATGGTGTATGAGATTCATGCATGAGGTTACCTGCTGCTCGATCTTTGCAAGGTCTCCCCCAGTTGAGATAGCGTTGTGTTCAGAAGGTCTGGTACATCAGGCAATCGTGCAGCCGAAGCTGGAGCTGGAGCCAACCAAGCCACCGAGCAACTTCTTACCATGGGGAGAGCTGTGACAGCAGGCTATCTGTCGTTGCCAGTGCTTCTACAGGAAGGAAGGTACACAGCAGAAACAGCCTGAGCATGTAATGTAACTTTTGTGCCTGTTGACAGTGCATGAGGCCTATCCAGTACAGTCGACATACGGCTCGGGATAAATGTACTGTATCGCCTTGCACTGCTGACGCTGATGCTCTGCACGCTCTCTTTGCACAACATGAGTTACCGACAGTGCTATTCCGCCTGCATGTGCCACCGCAGTCTGTCAGATGTCATGCACACGCAAGCCATGCCCTCCAGCTCAGGCACACGTTTGTTGTTTGTCAAGGTATGTGTAGCAGCTTATAATTAAGGATTTGACCCCAGCTGCTCAAGTGCGCTGTGTCACATGCTGCATCAGTGAGCAGCGTTGGTTGAGCCACTTGTGCCACTGCTAGTTGCATGACTATCAGCATGCCTGATCTGTCTTCCTGACTTGCTCATGGCGTGCTACTTCCTCGCTATGACATCCTGCTTGTGTGATCTCATCCCAGGAACAAACAGCAGCAGCTGTAAGTGATGCTACGCTAGTTGCTACTGCCCTCAGCAACTGCACAGACCAGGCTGCGCACTTGACTTGGGGGTTTGCAGCAATAGAGGACCTGTTGCGTGGCAGCGGCTGCAGCAGCAATGATGGTCGCATGTTGCAGTGTAGAACACGCATGAAGGCCTTGCATCTGCTGCTGCAGTCCAACACAATACAGCTGCAGGCGGTGGGAGTATCTGCAAACACTTGTCCACAGAGTCAGCAGCAGCAAGGGCAACAGCAGGAAGCTGAATCTGCTCTGGTACCTGCATTCCAGAGCAGCTGCAGTCAGTCATGTATGGAGCTCGCCACAGCCGCAGCTTCTGCCCAGGTTGGCCCTAGTCAGGCTAGCAGAAAGCAATCCAAGAAAAGCAGACAAATACAATCTTCAATGATCAGCGGGCTACCAACATGTTCAGGTTGGCTGACAGTGGCTGTAGTGTTGCTGCCGGACTTTTTTTATCAGCCATCATTGGCAGAAGCAGCACCAGGGCTTGACACCAACAATTGTAACATGACATGTGACCCAATGAGCTGGACATCATTGCCCGACTTTGACATAAGTGATCAACAACATGCTAAAGCAGTGAACACATTGATGACAATGATGCTGGAACTGACTACGCTGACGCAGCAGCAGCAGGGTCATGCAGATAAAGACACAGATACCGACGACGAGTACAAACAGGTCATAAACGGTTGCAGGGTACCACAGCAGGCAGGGTGCGCTGAGGTGCGCACGTCGGCCGCTGCAGCAGCCGCTGTCTCTCCAGATCAGTTCAAGCGTCAGTTTCAGCTGTACAGTTGTCCTGATGCTGCTGCTGCTGCCAGCTCTGATGTTCGTCAGTCCCTGTTTGACTGGGTTGACTCCTCAGCCTGGCATCATGAGGCAGTTGATCCCCCAGGACTCACAAACAAACTATACAGGTGAGACATGCACAGCACTGATGACACAGCTGCTGCATATATGCCAAGCAGAGTCAGTGAGACCCCCAGCACCTGTATCCTGGGACTGCTGCATGCATAAAAGCCCCATTCCCACAGCAGAGTGATGTCCACTTGTACAGGAGCAGATGCTCACTGAATGCCTTATTGCCTCATTGCCGCATGTATCTATCATCTCAGGTACCAACGCAGGGCCTTGGCTTGGATGATATGGCGAGAAACGCATGGGAGACAGCATATGAGGGACAGCAGCAGTACTGGCGGACCCCATCTGCCTGTTCCAGGACCTTCAGCATCAGCTGATCACTGCTGTGTCTGCTCATCATCATTAGGGCCATCATCACCTAATGTGTTAGCAGCTCAAGGCTTACTGGGGTGTCAGTTGCTGAACCCTCTCTGGTCTGAGGTGACCCTCAACATAACACAGCCACCATCACTAGCAGTGACAGCAGCAGGAGCTTCAGCAGCAGCCAATTGCCATTGTCAAGGGACCAGCATGAGTCTTCAGCAGCAGCATTCCTTGCCCCCGTGCCCCCTGCATGTTGCAAGTCGTGCCTCAGTTACGCTGTATCACGCTGTGAGCAGTGGCCTGGTGAGCAGCGTCAAGCCTGCTCAGTTCTGTGGTCCTGCTGGGGGACTGCTGGCAGATGAGATGGGACTTGGCAAGACAGTAGGTGAGACAATCATGATGATGGCAGATTGTGCGACAGTGTAACTGGCAAAGCAGTACATGGGTATACTGGGGTGACTGGGGGTGTCACTTTCTGCCCTGCAAGACACATGGTGCATGGTGCCTGTTCCACAGGTTACCAGGAGCCTTTGTGTTTAACAAGTCACTGATCCAGTGCTCTTGTCCTAAGGCTGCCACAACTTTGTCACCTATCTTCAACCACTGTGGTGGTCCATTCAGCAACGAAGGTTAGGATGTATAAGCACGCCAGCATGATCAAGTTGCTGTTGCTGTTGCTGTTGTCATCCAGAGGTACTTGCCCTGCTGTTGGCTCGCCCCCCTCCTCCCGGCGTAAAGGGAACGCGGAGGACCACATCAGCAACAGTAGCGTTTGCTGAAGGTGATGATCATGGTGACGATGAGGATGATGATGATGAATACATCTGGATGGCCGGCTTTAAGAGACCTAGGAGTAAACCACAGCAACAGCGCAGGCATCTGCAACAAGCGCAGCTGCTGCATCATGAACCCGCTGGCGCCTTTGACACAAATCATCTCCATAGTCAGTCTCAAGCAGGACATGATGGTGCAGGGCTTAGTCCAGGTACACCTTCAGGTCCTTGCTGGCCTGTTGCTGGTAAATGGGCTGGTGGCACCCTCGTTGTTGCCCCACCTGCCATCCTGCAGCAGTGGGTCAGTGAGGCACAGCGACATGCCCCTGGTCTGGCAGTTGAGGTGTATGAGGGACTCAAGTGGCAAAGAGCTCAGCAGGAGGCAGAGCAGCGCAAGAAGCAGGCGAGGTACGGTCGTCTAGATGCTGCAGTGGGGTTTGGTCTGATTCATTCTGCCCAGGAAGGCACCAACAGCTGCATACAGCAACCACGTTTTGCACACTCCGCTGCAAACATACGTGGCAAGTATCAGGCATCTGTCTGCCTGGCGTTACATGTGTTCTTTGCAAGAGACTGCTGTGTTGCTACGTAAAGTACCAGCTGGTGCTGCTATGACAATGGGTACCTTCCCTTTGCATGGCAGGCAGAGCAAGGGTGCTCGTGCTCAGCAGGCCTTGCTGGAGCAGTACAACTACGCTGTGAATGGGCCCCCTGATGATCCTGTGTTTGATGCGGACCAAGAAGCGGCTGATGCAGTGAAGCAGCTGCTGAGGGCTGACCTGATCATCACAACATTCGACGTGCTAAGACAGGTAACAGAAAGACCAGACAACAAAGGCTGCCTGGTCCACTGCTGTTACATTGCTGTAGATTGCTAGGCCATGTATGCAAGGGCAAATCTGCTGTCAAATCTTGTCTCAGTCTTCCTGTCGCTGATGCTGATGCTCCTGCAATGTTTGCTTGCTGCAGGAGGTTCACTTCTCTGGTGGCGATGCTGACCGTTTGTCTTCTCTGCGTCATAAGAAGCGCTACAGTGTTCCCCAGTCTCCCTTGCTTCAAGTTGACTGGTGGCGTCTTGTGCTTGATGAGGCTCAGCTGGTTGGGGGAGGCCTCAGCAGTACAGCAGTTATGGCGGGACATATTAC
>LWCB01002806.1:0-13818 GCA_001630525.1 Coelastrella sp. M60 | reverse complement strand
AACAATGAGCAGCAACGACGACAGTGAGGAGAGCGCTGAAGAGGACGAAAAGGCCAGCGGTGCTGCCAGAAGCAGCTGGCAGGGCGGTCCTTCGTTTAGGAGGCGTCCTGGTGCTTCCGTGAAGCACTTGACCCGTATGATGAGCAGGGCCACAGGTAATGTGTACATCAGAGCATGCTAGTTTGACTTGGTTTGGACAATGTGCAATGCATGCGAGGCTGAACAACACTGCACTCAGCATTTCCCTTTCACAGAGGAGGTTTTGTTGCCTCCCATGCACCCTGTTGATCAACTATCTATGTCATGTTCTGCTCTGCTCTGCTCCTTAGGTGCTCCTGTACGCCTTGTGCATGGTCAGTTATCAGAGCAATTACGGGCAGCTCTGGATCGTAAGATGAAGAGCACGCCCCACCATATGTTGCCACCAGGGCCTGTGGGTGGCAATTACAGCAGTCCCCATGATATGACAGACTCTGGACCAGGCAGCGGTGTTCTGCGCCATCATGGCCAGCAGTGGTGGACCATGACACTTCAGGCCCTGGGCAGGGGCGCTGTAGCTGCGGAAGTGCATGAAGGCAGGCCAGGTGGGTTGCTGGAGTTGCAGGGGCCCTCCTCTGCGCAGCACTTGGTGGCAAGTGATACCTGAAAGTGTGTTGTTATTGTCTAGAGCCTACTTGCAAGTTCTATATGTACGAACATTGAGCTGCATGATCTGGGACTACAGGAAGCACCATATGGTCAATGAAGACTGGCATACACTCTATAGCTCAACAGTCGCTGTCTGCTTGCAGGCTTCTGTGCCCCTCAGAACCTGCAACTCAGTCTGGTGTCCAGTGGTGGTGGCTCAACACACGGGCACAGGGGTGCACACTCGCACAGGCAAAAGCAAAGCAACAGCGGTAGCGCCACACTGCATGTGCTGCTGACAGCTTCATACTGGCTTGACAACAGGAGCGGCCTGAACCTTGTGCTTTCAGATATGGACAGGCGGCTGCTCAGGGGTTTGCCAGGACCCCAGCTGAAGAGTGAGTTACACACTTTGTCATTTGACAGCCTCTCATGTGCAGCATAAACCACTTTGATGCTCAAATGCTGAACTGCAGCGCTTTGGGTTATGCTTGTATTGCGCTAACAGTGTGCTTGCCCGGTCTGCGGTGCAGACACTGCTGATGTTTACACACCGGGCCTGCCCCGGGATTGCGCCTCTCTTGATGCCCCTGAGCCTGAGTTGTCAGTGGCATTGGCTAATGATGGTACCACCGGTAAGTCTGAACAAGCGCTGCAGGACTGGAAGGGCACAGATGATGGTGTTGAGCCTCACAGCTTGTCAGGAGGCACGGATGCAGAAGTTGATGCAGCTCTGTCCAGGTTACAGGAGGTAAGAGGCAATGTCATGTATACATGTCATACATTTGACAATCTCTGAACGCCCTTCTGGATGTCTGCAACATATGCTGATTGACATGCTTGCAAGAATAAGCTCTGCATCACACCCACAGCATCCTATACACTTGCCCTGCTTATACTTCTTTTGTCTGGCAGGTACGTCCTGCGCTCTTGAATGATCAGTTCTGGCTGCGGTTCTGGGTCGAAGAGCATGTGTTCCTTCCACCTGGCAGCTTGACTGCTGCCAAGGAGCGCCGTACTCTCAGCTTCAGCACAACACCACCCTGCCTTGCCAATGCTCTGAGCAGCCCTGGTGCTGCTGCATCAGTGCCAAGTCCTGCTAGGGACAGTCCCAGTGACTCTCCTGCTGCACCAGTGACTTCCACGGGGCGAGTGCAAGCCGTCAGGTGCGTTGTCAGCATGCAGGCATGCTGCAATCAGTTGCAGCACCCTTTTTCAAGGCAGATTGAGGATTGTTGTATGCCTGATCATGTCCTGGTAGTGCATGCCAACAAGCTTGGCACCTCAAAAGAAGCTACTGTACATGCTTCAGTGTGTGCAGCAGCATCAGACAGTTTGCTGATCGAGGCCAATGCAGGTGTCACAGGGCTCTCATGGAACTGGGCTGTTGTGCACACTGCTGTCTGCTGCAGGTCGCAGCCTTCGGGCTTTTTCAAGATTGGAGAAGCGGGACATAAAAAGGATATCCAGGTGAAGGGTAAAAAGGTGCTAGCTCAGATAAGTGAAGGCCAATACAGTGTAGGCCTGCCTACAAGCGCAGAGCAGTCTTCAAGTGCAGACTGCGCCGCACCCATGGGTCAAGACCAGTCAGATCAGGTGCTAGTAGGCCGTGCAGCATTGGCAGCATTGGGTGCAATCGGTGAGACTGCAGGTGCCGCAATATCATCTAGTGACAGTGGTCTCCAGTCACAAGCTGTATGGGACCCACCTATCCCACTGGCAGTCCCTGTTCAGAGGTTGTATGAGTTTACAGCTGAAATATGGCCACCAGCTGCTGAGGGCCCTTTCAAGGCCACAAAGGTAGTCAGCATCAAAAGCAAGTACCTTCTGTTCAATGATACTGGCTTGGTCTTGGAGTATAAGCAGAAGGGCACCCCAGATCCCAGCCATCCAGGCTTCTTGTCTTATGGTCAGGGGAGACGATTTGCAGGCTTACTGCAGCCACAAGAAAGGTGATGAACAGCTGGCAGTGTTCAGATTCTCTTTGTTGCTTTACCATGTTGAGCAGTGGAACACATCTTAGCAGTCAGATCCTACCTGCTGGCTTGTCTTGGATGCTCTACATGCCCAGTTCGACTAGCTGCACCTTCATTTCATTTAAAAGGCGTGCTCCAGTGCCCAAATCTTCTCCAACAAAACCTCTGTTTATGACGTAGGGTGGCCTTTCACTGGGACAACCTTGCTGAGCCCCGTCTGCTGATGATAAGGCCAGCAGCACCAGGATGGCCATGGTCTGGTGCATTCCCTCTTTCTGAGAAGGAGGACCACATTGGCTTGCGTCTTCGCCACAGGTGAAGCCCGGTTGTAGCACGCATGTGCGCAAATTCTTATGTGCAGATACTGCTTTTTACTTGTACATAAGACGGTAAGCTAGCAGCCTCACCATACAGGAACAACTGACGAGAGTGCATAGTAGGGGATGTCCTTGTGATGATGAACCTGACTCCCATCTGCAGGGGCAATGAGGCACCTATGATCATACCTGTGAACACCACGGTGGGTCGCTCTGGCACTGTGCTGGTGACCTTCAAATCCACTAGCAGTGTGCCTCCCATCCGCATTGAAAACCGCACCAAATCAGTGGCTGTGTTGCTGCGTCAGCACTTGGAGGCTGCTAAAGGCACCGGCATGGGGGGTTTACCCTCTGGTCTGCCTGCCAAGAGAGAGTCACCAAGGTAAGGAGACTTATCAGTACAGAGAGCAAGCTGAAGAGTTTGAGCCATGTTGTATTGTGGGCGCAGTATGTCAGCAGCTGATGCTCAACGCAACCATCAAGGCAGCTGCCGCATTGCAAATGATCGATTTCGCCAAAGCGATAGCTGTTTCTTTTACCAGGGCTACTCTTGAGGTTTCTGAGGGCTGGAGGTGGGACAACTTGTTGCCTGGTGGATCCATTCCCTTTGCTTGGGACGATGTGACTGGTAAAGAGACATTGGAGGTTGTGGCAGCAGTGCTGGGGTCAGAGATGATGAATTTGCAGCAGATACTTGCAGGGAGCAAACGCAATATGTTTGTACTGGACCTCGACTCCATACAGGTACTTCAACCAGAATGCAACCCATGTATTCAGCAAGCAGCAGCAACTGCAATATAGCGACAGCGATGGCTTTTGTTTGCACTGTGTAATGCTCTGCAATAAGCCATTGGGAACCTATCTGCACTGCCGAGACTCTTTTGCACCGCCCCTTATCTTGCACTACAAATCATTCAGTGCTTAGAATTAGCATCACAACCTGTTGAATGCAGAAACGCCCGCTTGAAATTGAGTTGCGTCCATCGAACTGGAAGCTGCTGGCAGGCACCAGCCACCTAGCTGGGAGTCCAGCATCTCAGCCATCCAGCATTGGGCAATCAGCGTCCTTGCCTGCATTAGGTCCACCTTCAGACACAAGGAGACCACTCTCAGCAGCAGCTGCCATCACCCAGGCAGACACCTTCAAACAACGTCAACAGCAGTTACAGCAGCAGCAGCACCAACAACAGCAGCCATCAACTAGGCGCATGCTGTCCGTAAGATCCTGGGCCCAAGCAGACAGCACTAGTCAAATCCTTAGCATGGATGGATCGGCCACAGGAGGGCGAATGCGAACCAGCTCAACAGCTGCTGGCAGCTCTGCTGCTGCCAGCATCATTTCAGAAGAAACAAAGGCCCTGCGCAAAGTCAAGGATGCAATCTTTGACAAGAAGCTGTACGTTTCAGTTTTTGCTGACGGCCCCACCAGAGTATTGTGTTTCTCTGACACACCCATGGCTGGCATTTCAGCAGAGAATAGCGGAGGATCTCAGCAACTTTTGAGCAGGTTGCACCAGGTCACAAGGCAGCTGATGCAGGTGGACCACCAGCTGCAGTTGTACCTGGGTTCAGCTTACGCTCTTCGGACTGCTCGTGGCTCTACAGCGGTGCCTGCCACATTGCTTCTGCAGCAGCAGCAAGTCACAGCACCATTCAAGAAGAGTGCACAGATTCCGTCATTGCTGCACACTGCAGCTGGCACCTGGCACACTCCAAGCACCACAGCTGCAGCAATAGTACTCCTACAGCAGTTGGGTCTGCATCCCATGACTTTGCAGGGTGGCAGGCAGTCTCATGAACCAGCAGCAGCAGATACGCCTACTCAGACTCATGGACAGCGGGCTGGAACAGGAGCGAGCCAGGCAAGTGACAGGAGTCTACAGGCAATGCACTGTCCCTGTTTGCCAGTTGACCTTTGTTCCTGTTGGCCTGCCTCTATCTGCCATAGTTTATGTCATAGTATGCCACTATTGAGGCCAGAGTGGTGCATATGCAGGTACCTGAGGTTGTGGTCAGTGGTGGACCAGCAACCAGTCATAGTGTTCACAGCCACGTCAGCAGTAGAACAGCAGGAGCTGCCGCTGTTGCAGCAGCTACTGTCAGCATGTCTGATGGCATGCTGTCAGTCAATAATCCTGATACTGGACTAAAGTTGTACTATGACAGATTGACCCTGCTGCTTGATAGTGGACTGCCACTGGGCGGCAACTGCAAGGTAACCAATGTGTGACTGCTAGGTAGTGCCTTCACATGCTGCTTGGCTGCACACGCTGTTGCACAACTGTGCTGCCATTTCTCCAGTTTGCTGGCACAACCCTGTTGCAAAGAGGCACATTATGGAGGACATGCATTGCTTCTTTTGCTAGCCACAGTGTTTGAAACACATAAGTTTCTATCAGGAGAATTGGTTCTGTCATTGCTGCAGGTGAAGCTGTTGTCTGCTCGTGGTCTTGCCAGTGCTGGTGATCAGTTCTCAGGGTACCAAGCCCAGCTGGCAGTATCAGGGCGAAAGCCAGTGGTGACTGGCCTTGCAGCGATAGGAGATCAGCAGGAGGTTGTGTGGGAGCACGAGGAACAGTTCTCAGAGGTCAGCGATCTAATAAGTGCAGTAATCAACATCTGATATACCTCTAGGGTGTCGGCCATGCCTTCCTGCCTGATACTTTCTAGTGTCTAGTCAGGACCCGCTCAAATAGCATGCTGGCCCATGTCGAGACTTCATTCTGCATCAAAAGAGCAATGTTTCCAGATTGTTTGAGGATTATGCTGTGACTTTACAGACACTGCTTCATGGGTGGTTTTACAGGTGACCACAATGTCTGAGTTGGTAGTTGAAGTCTGGGGTATCTACAGTTCCACTGTGTTTGGCAAGAAGGGTAGTCACCATGGTGCGGCACAAGTCAGCAGCAGCCATGATGAAGGAAAAGGGAATGTCAGACGGCAGCAGCAGCACGTCAGAAGCGTGCCGTACGGCAGTAAATTTCTGGGAGCCGTGCAGGTGGGGTTGTGGTGCTGTTGCTTTTAAGTTTCTAGTGCTGTTCTTGTGACTGCACATACCTTAGCTTGCTGCCAAATGACCAGCATACTGCTCTCAGAGTTGTCTACTTAATTCACATGCAGGAACCGAATACATCATTGTTTCCTTCCTCATATGTACATCAGTGAGCTGTGTTTGCCTTTGCAGATTCCCCTGATGCAGACATTACCAGGGACCAGCCGAGGTGGCAAGGCACCTCACTGGCACAGCATCCTCAGGGTGACGGGAAACCAGCAGTTCTCTGGACAGGTGCAGATCAGCATATCTTGGAGCTTTACCCGCGAAGCACTGCTGGCCTCTGAGCTTTCTGTGCTCGAACGCTTGTTGGAGGCACGTCAAGAGGTGTTGGCCCTGCTGCACCCAGTAAGCAGCAATAGGTTGGTGCATACGCTGAGCATGACTCCAGCGGCCAGTAGCTCAACACTGGAAGACGCCGCTGCACACACATATTCACACGGGGCTTTGCTTACCACTGATACTGCGCAAGTCAACCAGCATGAGGGCAGTGACAGTGATGACCCCCATAGCAATCTGGGCTCACTGGCTACCCCAGATGCTGGTGTTCTGGATACCAGCTCACCAGGTTCAACCCCTGTCACCCTTGACACTCCACATCAGCAGCCTGAAGGCATGAGCCCTGTCCCCCTCCTCAGCCAATCAAATGTTTTTGCTGGCATGGATCTTGGACTTGCCGACAGCTCTATGGTAACGTTGGAGATAGATGTGGTGGAGGTGGCCAATCTCAGCCCCAGGTCAGGCTGGAGTCAAGACCTGACCAGGGTGTTGCTCAGCTCAGCGTCAACAAGCAGAGCTGCTGCCAATGACAATGTCATGCTTTCTGAGATGGTCAAAAGCTCTGAACTGCCGATGCCTGTAGTGTATGTGTTTTGTGGCATAGGACAATCAGCAGATGAGGGCTTTGAGGTGAGTCCAACAGGGTGTAAGAACACCTCCTACCCTGATTACAGCACACTGATCAGCTTCTGCGCATGCCATCTTCAAAACTTGCATCACCTTGCCGATGCGCCATTGGTCGCAGCTTGTCAGTTTGTAGTGCAGCGATTCTGCATAGTCAGGACACTGTCCGACACGATTGATGTACCAAGTGGAGCTGAATATCTTGAGTAGTGATCTGATCCGTCGGCAAACGTGAACTGACTGTCATGTGTTTGATGTCCTCTGCCTGTCATCAGGTTTCATCTGGCGCTCACACTCTCAACCCATGCTTTGCTCACAACCGCCACTACTTCAAGCGAGTCAGTGTGCGCAATGTGGTGCGGGTGCTGTTGTATGACAGACGCAGCGCTCTGGACAGCAGGTTGCTGGGTGTTGCTCAGCTGCCTGTTGCATCCATTGGTGCTGCTGGTAGCGGGCCTTTGTACATGTGGGTCCCCCTTGGCCCCGCAGCCAAGAAGAAGAACCAGAAATTGTCAAGACTCAAGGTGGGCTTGCCACCTGTGGTGCCCAAACCATCAAGAGCCTCCAACTTGTGAATATGTTACACTGTCAGTGCAGTTATGTCTGTCAGTTGTGTTGTTACCAGGACTGATGGACTTGTCAGCTTGTGTCGGAAAGCAGGACTAAGCCATACCTTGGCTTGCTTACTGCACAGCACAATGGAATTCTTCTCTAGCTCATAAGCTGCATGCTGTTTTCATGCAGGGGTATATGCCTGGAGCTCTGCATGGCAAGGATGCAGCAAGTAATGTCAGCTGTAGTGGCCTGGCACCTAATGCATCAGCAGCGCACATTGTGGCGTCAGGAAATGCAGCTCAATCCCAGCAGCAGCCACAGGTGTTGATACGCCTGCGTGTGAACAAGCCTGGCAACCACAACACCATGGCATCACTGCAGGCCAACCTGGCAGGTCTGCTGGTCAACGCCAAGACAGCCAGTGGTGATGAGCTGTTGAACCTGTCGGTGGACACTGTGCAGTGTGCTATGCTCACCACTACCAGGGAGCGGCAGCTGAGCGTCTCAGTCCGCAGTGTGCAGCTTGACAACCAGCTGCTGGAGACACGTCAGCCGGTGGTGTTGTCGCCTGCTACCACAGGAGAAGTGAGTGATCTGACTTTTGGGAACATGCTCCAGCCATCCGGATTGATGGTCCACTAACAGTTTGTCATGGTTGCAGCACCCTGCATCAACTGCGTGACTGTAACCCCTCGTCATGCCCTTCCCATGAAATATGTTGCAAATGGCTACTCAAAAAGGTTGTCACAGAATCATTCGGTGGAAAAATGTGCCTTGTACGCAGGAGCTTGTTGGGTACAACCTCCCCAAGGACAAGCACAAGGTCACGTTGTTGACAGACAAGGCTCTTGATGACATGGAACCTCCCGCCAAAGCCATGTGGGCAGCACTCGCCAGACTTGGTGGCAGCAAGAACGTGTTGTCAAAAGCTGCTGACACGCACCTGAGGGTTGTAGGCTCTGGCAGCAGTGTGTCAGGTGCACACAGGAAGGTGCCCTTCATACGTGTCAGTGTCTGCCAGACCCTCACCAGGCACCTGAATAATGATAGCAGGTCTGAATCAAGAGCTGGCCAGCTTGGCAAGGGGTCACTCGGTGCAACAAGCTCAGCAGCTGTTCATGCCGCTGATTCGCTGCCGCCGAGGAGCAGAACCAGTGGCACCGCCGGTACCCAGGAAGTTAGTCCCTCTGGTTCCAACGGCACTGGAGGTGCAAGGGGGAGTGATAACAAGTCTGTTGTCAGCAAGGCTGCCATCATGTCTTTCAGAAAGGTTGAGTTGCTTATGGGGGCGCTGGACCTCAAGACAGACCAGGTATGGGTCACATAACGTCCTACAAAGCTGAAATATTGACAGCCATGCTGACTGCTGTTGGCCGCTTGCACAGCACCTATGGAAACCTGCTGAAGCACACTAGAAGGCCATCTCCAGCTCCTGTTGTACTGCAGGCTTTTCTGGAGGCTGTGTTCATGTTTTTGCAAAATATGCCCCTGGCTGACCTCTGGCAGAATGCAGCCTGGCAGCAGCACATAGCACTGTTGCAGGGCAGCACATCTGCTCAGGAGGTCGTTGACAGCAGGGTTTGTGATCAGCAGCAGCAAGAGCAGCAGGTACATTTCCAGACAATGGTGAGCCGAAGAAGCACGACCATGCCTGAAAGTCAGCCAGCATCAGGTGCAGCTGATGCAATGAGACAACAACTGTCAACGTCAGTTGTTGCCACCAAGCTGCATGCTCAGCAAGTGCAGCATCCACCCTCACCGAATGCATTCATGCCTCATAGCAGATCCAAGTCAGTGGGCAGCTTCACAAATCTGGATGTGCTGATACAACAACCACAGCAACCAACTGATGCACGAAACAGTGGTGTTGGGAGCCTGGCTGGTGTGCAGGAAAGTACAGCCTCAGACGCACTGCCTGAAACAACATCGGCAGCAGCGGCTAGGGGCTCCAGAAAGGTTTCTGCTGCTAGACGTGCTGCTCTCAACAGTGTGGCGGTGCTGGCTTGGCTGCCAGAGAAGCATGATCAAGAGATCAACAGCATGAAAGGGCAAAGCAGCACTTGGTACTTTATTGAGAAGCTGTATGTCAGCGCCCTCTGCATGAATGTCACTATAGCGTTGACAAGCAGCATAAGGAGTGCTGCAGTTGGCCAGAGTGCTGGCATCAGCAGCACCCAGGCACCAGCAGCAGTCAAGGAAGCAGGGGATGGTCTCAGTAGAGCTCTAGGCCCTGGAGCAGCGTTGAGTGAAGTGCAGCGGACGGTGATGAGAGGAATCGTGAATCGGCTGAGTGGAGGCAGCAATGGCCTGCAGCTCATCAATGTCAGTGATGTATCACTCAGGCTAAGTGGCTTCAAACTTGAGAACAGGCTATTGAATCAGGTTGGTCTTAACGGGGAGCTGTACAGGCACTATTTCTGGGCAGGCCTAGCAGAACTACGCAAGGTGTTGGGTGGTGCAGGCCCAGGCTTGGTGCAGTTGCCAGCCTCCATTGTCTGGGCGGGAGTCAGTGTTGTCGACTTGCTTCTGGAGCTGCAGCAGGGACGACGAAAGCCATTGCACTCGGCGTTTGCATTATTGCACGTGGCTTTCACCCTGTTGAGCCAGCTGTCAGGTGTTGCCACGCGCTGCATTGTGTCTCTGTATGCGCTGCTGCCAGTGCAGCGCCAGGGCACCCTCAGCGACCACTCAGCCCTGCAGCGATACGTGCATATGCCAGCTACTGCCGGTGAGGCCTTCACTCAGGCAGTCGCTGAACTCTATCTTGGGACAGCAGCAGGAGTCCTTGGCTTGTTCCTTGATCCTGCAGCAGGCATGCGTCTGCCTGGAGCTTTAGGGCTAGCAGGATTGCTGGCTGGCCTGTTGAAGGGCACTGGAGGTTTGATGGTGCGGCCGGCGATGGGTGTGCTGGATGCCAGCAGTAAGTGCTTCAAGGGTGTAGGCCTTCTGTTCTTGGGCAAGCGAGGTATCCAGGGCAAGCTAGTGAGGAGAGTAATGCCCCCAGGAGCTTCAGAGAGACCCATAGCACTAGCAGGATCAGCACTGCCTGCAGCAAGTCTTCATGGCAGTATTGCTTCTCCAGGCAAGGCAGTAAGTGCTGCCTCGCTGCATGAGGTGCTAACAGCTAGTTGGCAGGCTCGACTGGCTGCGCTCTCCAGTGACCTGGAGGGTGATGTGGTGGTGGATGTGATGGCCACCAGGAGTTGCAGGCTACTCCTGCTGACACGCTACCATGTACTGTACCTGAGAGCAAGTGTGGCTACCAGGGGACAGCCAGCTGGCAGCTATGTGTACAGCATCAGGTGGCTGCTGCCCTGCAGCCGCATAGATCATGTGAGAGGTGAAGAGGACAGATTGAAGATTGTGTTGGAATACCACAGTCAGCTCAGGGTGCCGAGCATGGAAGCTTGGAAGAAAGGGCCAGCAGCAGCAGCAGCAGCAGGAGGTAAAAAGAGAGGTCCAGTCAAGCAGGCTGCTGCAGCTGAGCCAGTAGCAGAGGGGGGAGATGGGACTGATCGCGACCAGCAGTCACCAGGCGCCAGCAGAGGTGCCTCTGACAGTCGTCCTGGCAGCCGTGTACTGCTGCGAATTCCGCTGCAGCACAGCTTGCGGTGTGCTAGCCCTGAACTATATCAACAGGTGATCAGGGGTATCAGCCGGCACCTTGTGCAGACGATGGCAGGAAACTCTGCATCATCAGGTCTGGGTGCAGCTGGTGCTGGTGTTGCTGATAGCGGCGTCTCTGTTGCAGCAAGACCAACAGGATTAGCCGGTCAAGCTAGTGGAGGCCTGAGTGAATATGCAGACTTGTATGATGTGTCATGACAGATGTCATGAAGCAGAGGTCAAGTCATCAATTGTGTGGCTCCTGTTAGATGCCCAACCCCCTCTACCAGGCCATGATGCAAATGTCGGCAACCCATGGTGTTGACCCGTTGTGCTGGCCCTCTATCAGCTCCACCTGGTTGACACTGCATTCGTTTCAGTGTTTATTGTGTGCAGCACCACGTCTATGACTCTCTTTCATGGGTGCTGACCCTGCTATCGGATTGTTACGTACATGTACAGAGTTATGTACATACCTACAAGTGACTATGTTTACATTACGTAATGCTCTGCCAACACGCTGACCTGAGCATTGTGTCTTGTCAGGGATGATAGCATGACGTGCATCACCTATATAGTCGGGTGTTTTGACTCCTGCTTTGAAAGGCAAAAGGTGACTGCAGATCATTTGATGGACGTCTTGTTGCTGCGCAGCTCTTTATGAACTGGAGTTGTGCGACTGCTTGCCTTTGATGGACAATGCAGACTAGCTATTGTGTTACAGCAGTGGGCAGATATATTGCTACCACATTGACAATTGGTAACTATCTTGGTGATGCTACTGAACAACATTGCATGAGCCTCATGCTGAGCCCCTCGTGGCTTGGCTCTTGCTGGCATGGACTCGGCAGGGTAACCAGTTTTCTATGGTTATACGGTAAATATTTAAAGCGACTCACATTGGGAGTTTCAAATGCATTGTAGTAGCTATAGACACACCCATTCCGGCCACGAGGCCCTTGGGAATATAACAAACGCTGGCTGAGCCAGCATACCACAAGATACATCTACCCCTCCTCCATTGGATGCAATACTAGTTACTGTACTGGTTGAATGATTGCAATAGGTATGAAGATGCTGGTATATCTATTCTGAGCACAACAGCAGCTGCAGAGATTTCTTGTTTAAACACTCACTGCACTGCTGGCTGCTGTTGTACATGTACAGATGATGATGATGAGCTTGTTACATGGGAGGTGGTCTCCTGAATCAATCAGTACTGCCGTGACAAGTATTACCCCGGTCCTAGTCAACAGTGTACAGAGGCACCGCGCGCAGTCACAGCTCTCGGTCCGCTGACAGGATCTACACTCGCATCAATGGTTGAACATCTCTCTTCATCTCTCTTCATACATACCGTCGGCCTGGTGTATGTCGAGCAATTTGCGGTGCAGCCGGGTCACAGCAAGTGCTCATCTTGCAGGCTGGTTCAACCATGTTGACAGTTGGGTTCAAGTCACCTCCGATTCTTGATATGTCCGCATACGAAACAATAGGTGAGAGAGGTCTGCACATCTGCACTTGAGACGCTGACGCGTTTGGCCTGCTGCAAGTTGACAGGTGCGGCAACAGTAGCGCGGTTGGTGGGCAAGGATACCTCCATCGAGGTGGGCTTGTGAACATGATGATGTAGAGATGCTTTGGCTCTGATTGCAGCATAGACAGCCATCGTATGGGGCTGATTGCTGCAGCATAGGCTGCCTGACGTGGCGCCGAGACGTTGCGTTGGGCCTGCATCTCCGGTTGCCCTATATCAACCTGGCTGCAGCTGTGTGTGGTGTGTCGAGAGAGTGTGGTGCGGCTTGTTCCCAGACCGACACACGGCTGTCCAACCCCATGATTACGATCCTGGACAATGTACATTGTATTGAGATGCTTAGCAGTCCTCCACCCCCGAGTCACCGTGCACTACGGTGACGGTCGTCGTAACTTACATCGGATGACCCAGGGATGCTACCCCTGGTGAACAAAAGCCTCTGAAGGTGGCGCTGCAAGTCTCCGGCTCTGCAAGGCGTCATCTTTTGTTGCTGCATCTCATGTTACTGCATCAGACTAGGTGCACACCTTCACTAAGGGTACATAGTTTCAAAGTTAAAGATCACGCCAACTGGTCAAGGTCTGTGGTGAAATCAGATCTCATGTCAGACCACTTTAGCAGAACTCCAGGTACCGACCACTGGGCATTCAGACCTGGCTAAAAGCAGTGGAATAGCATATACACATGATGAAATTTCAAAGTTAGGTGCATGCACGTGAATAAGTAGCCAACTACATGTCTGTTGGCTGGCGTACATGTGTCCATATGAGGGATTCTGATCACCTGTATCACCATGTCTGTAGACATGCCTATATAGGCATATATGCCTTTGAACAAACTTAACGACAGAAGTAACGTCCGACCTTATGCCACGGTGGCATAGCAATAGATATAATATGATTCTCTACTGCAAACAGCAAGACACCTTATCAAAATACCCCGTATCGATAAGCCTGATACATAAAACACTTTCCAATAAGCATGATACTGTACGACAGTGAAGCCTTCCAGACACCGGTTTTCCGCCACGTACGTACTGTTGTGTACAGCCGAAGGTGAGATGATGTTAACACTTCTATGACAGACCATGCAGGCATGCCTATAGGCATGCCACCATATGAAAGCAGACATGAGGGTTGCCTCCGGCACATGCCATAGGGCACCAGGGAAGGCCTTTGATTGCTTGCAGGCCCAAAATCAGACGCAGCCAGGTCAACAGACATGATTAACACCTTCATTCTCCTT
>LWCB01002804.1:0-10232 GCA_001630525.1 Coelastrella sp. M60 | reverse complement strand
TGCTGTGTACGCAGCTCTTACAGGAGCGTGGGTGACTGCCTGCGTGGTCAGTACTGACTGCTGATTTGGTAATCACTGGGAAAGCAGTGCTGTATAGGTTGCATGTAGTAGATATGAAGTTGGACTAATTTACTAGGCCCAATCTGACCCTGTTCTTAATACTGCGCGAAGGGGCCAGGTTGCGACTTTCTGGGACCCTTGTAACGTTGTGACTTCTGACGAGGCGGCAAACAGGGTCATAATAACTGTGCGGAGTACTGCATGAGATATTTTTCAAGTATGCACGAATCCAAGAAGAGAGCCAGCTCCCGCTGAAAAATCATAAGTCAAGCACGTGCTGGTCAAGCAGCTCAGGATGCTGAACCGGGACACGTTGCCCGCGCTCGCTCACATCGACCCTTCACACTCAGAGCGTTTAGTCTGGGGAAGATCAAGCTGCCGTACAGAAAAGGCCGCATCCACCTGAATCAGCTAACTCTGGAACTTGGTCTACCACACCGCGCTAGCTATAGCTGTACGCGATTGCGAGCGCATACTGGCGTCGACGGCTGCCTGCTCGGATGTCAGCAACATCTTGGAAATGTCAGATCAGATACCGCCAACACACCCAGAAGTCTCGTATAACGGCAGAACAGTGTGCTCGGTTTTTGGGCCAGGCTGCTGCTGTTGCAGCAGCAGCCGCTCAGCAACACAACGTACGATCTACTACGACTGCTAGTCTAGTACGTGTCTCGCTACACAAGTTCACCTGGTTGGGGCCGTTCAACAGTTCCCAACGTGAAGGCGCTTCGGCAACCGCTGCTTTGTTACCCCATTCTGTCTGCTGCCCTGCCAGCGCCGGGCTGGTCGCTAGCCAACCAAGACAGAGCTTATGTGCATGTATAAATATGTAATAGTTCTTTAAGTGCCTCAATTCGCAATCCACACGCTGCATTCGTTCTGTTCGAGCACGTAGTTGTAAGATCGCGTAAGTGCCAACTATCAACTGCGTCAGCTATCGAAAAACTCATGGATTCCGTCAAGGATGCTACGGAGAAAGCACATACGGCCTTGGACAAGGGGCTCGAGCAAGCTGCGAGCACGGCAAAGTCTGGCATAGCATCTGCAGCGACTGTAGCACAGGATTTCTTAAAGCAAGCCGAGATATACTGGGATACAGCCAAGGTGGTTATCCTCGTTTCAGCACAGACAACTTGAAGCACTTGTGCTGAATGTCGTGGAGTGACCATTCTGCTCAATTACTCTGAGCAGGCACACGCTGATACAACGTTGGGCCAGCTGAATGAGCTACAAGATCAGGCATTTGATCAATTGAAAGGTGAGCACCTTGCTCCTGGTTATGAAGTAGCTGCGGCTGGTTGGGGACTGTCAGATATGGTGCACCCCAGCTCTAGGGGCTAATTCAACGTCATCTCTGTTGCAGCTCAAACATTCGTCAATGCATAGGTTTGAGCGGTTGTCTCTCCGGCACTGGTGTCAGGTTATGTTGAGGCAGAGCTGCAGCACTAGTCCCCCTGCACCCTGTATGCACAGCACACTGCCTTCAGTGGCTCACGCTGCTCACAGCAGCTACAGGCATCTAGCACGAGGTGCTCTCGGTGCTGTGTTATGTTGTCGTAGCAGTTCTATCATCCGCACATATGCGTAGCTGCTTCACGTTGTCACCGTTACTGCATGTGTATCATGCAGGAGGTGTTGAGTACTGTATTCTCCACCCTTACATCTCATATCCAGCAGCAGCAGCACTAATACTCACAGCTCTACCAGGTGCGAATAAGCAGCAAAACGTATATACTTGTCTGCCAGGTACTACAATAGCCCAATGTGTTGACTGTGTTTCAATGTCAATCACAGCAGTGAGTCACCTGCAACTCTCACTTACTGACAGACACTGCTTGCCAGCACTGGCAGCCTCAGCAGCAAAAAGACAGACACAGCAGCCTGGTATGCGCATGCATTGGTGGTTGCGTGTGGGGTGTGTGCATGCCCCGCAGCTGTGTACTTGTCAGAATCACAGCACATGCTAGCGCTATGCACAAGATGCCGACGTTCTGAGCAGCTAGCAGCAACAGCTGCTGCAGCAGCAGTTTGTATTGATCCTTACCAGGCCAGATCCATGGACCCCACTTTCACTACTCGTAACAGCTCATTCTGCGTTATATGACATATGACCAGGTGTACGAAGGTTTACATATCGAGCAACGTTGGGCCGCTTACGCAATCCAGAGGTGAGAGTTATCATGGGTTTCAACATCTGCAAAATGTGCGCAGCAGCAGTTGCAGCAAGGTTATGCAGGATTACAGCAGCAGAAGATTGTGCATGACAGCAGCAGCAGCAAGGATCCAAAGGTTCTGTCACAGCAGTCCTCAGACCACACTGCTTGACAGCGGCAACATTTCACCACAGCCGGGACCAGCTCGGGGTGCAGATCATCACAGCCGTGCCAAAATCGCTACCTGGCCTTGGGCCACAACTGCAAGCTGACAAGACAGGCAGACAGGGCCGATCTCAAAAGCAAGTTCAGCATCAGGGCTGTGCCAAGCACCTGGCACCAGGATCCAGCAAACATCAGGCATTTGTTGTTATGCATGTGTGCTCCAGCAGTGTGGCTTCTAGGTGTGTCCCTGTCTATACTCCTGCAGCTTTGTTATCAGCACAGCTCAGTAGCGCCTGATCGTCACACAAGCATGTGTGTTGCACAAGACACCAGCTGCTGCATGTGTGTTGCACTGCCTATATGTGTGTCTATGTGCTCCAGGCTGTTGTGACCAGTGCTGAGTCCAAGCTGTCCACCATTGGTGCCAAGGCTGAGGAGTTCACTGCAGAGAGTAAGAAGCTCCAAGAGAGAGCACAGCTGGCATACGAGGAGATGACCCGCGGGTATCAGAAACTGAAGTAAGTCCTATATAACAGCAGCAGCAGCATCATATGTCGAATGCATACTGCTGTGTACATGCTGGTTGTGCTGTGAGGCGAAGAGTGTGAGATGCCTTGCCTGTGACTGCTGCAGGAAGCAAGTTGTGCTCAGTGAGCCCAGTGAGCTAAGCTGATGTTGTTCTGCTTGGCTCTGCTGCTCTGTAGGGCGACTCGTCAAGAGCTGCAGCGGCTTGAGTCAGCAGTTGGCAAGTCAGAACGCGTGACACACAGTGTGCTGAGTGACTTGAGAGCAATGCGGCAAAACTCCAAAGCAACAGAACTTCGCAGCGAGGTGAGAAGTGGATGATTGAGTGAAATGTTGACACAAGATGTGTCCATGCAAACAAGTTACTGCCATCATCAGCTGTTGACAGGCATGGTTGCATCAGATACAGCTGTGGCTTGTCAGTATAGGCCAGTGTTTGTGTGTTTGATCTGCGCAGATAGCCAACATAGGAGATGACACGGTCAGAACTAGAGCTCTGCTGGCCTCATAGTTTGTTGTGCCAGCTGTGATTGAGCACACTACTGGTCCAGTCACTGCACGTCTGCATGCTCTCAACACTGCATGTTGCATGGGCTATGTCCCCTGTCTCGCATAGCTTAGTAGATGACATGTCACTCAATTGCTGAGTTACCTCTTCGACATTGTGTGCTCCTCAGGCGGCACTGAAGCTATCATTGTTACGGCAACAACGAGCGGCACTGCAGAAGGAAATAAAGTGGATTGCTAAGAAGGATGTATAAACCATACCTCAGCAGTATGTTATCAGCTAGGACCATGTATACATGGTATGAAGCAGCGGCAGCTGGTTCTACAAACAACGCACTGTTAGACACAGTCCTTGGAAAACACAGTGACAAGCTGCCATGACGATCCACTGTGTGATTGGCAGTAGACCTTCGGCTTCAACTGCAACTTGTAGCAACCACGCTGGTGCCTGTACGCAGTATGTGTCCTGAGCAGATGTTATCCTGAGCAGCACAGTGGCTCTTGCCCAGGTGGCCCAGTTACATGTTTTGCAAGGAGCTCGGCTTACAGCTGATTCTTGCTGAGGTGTTCTCATGGTAGATGACAGGTGTGGGGCTGCTGCTATCAGTCTTTTTGTGCCGGCCTCTTGAAGAATAGTGAAGAATTCATTGATTGCGGAGAAATGACGAAGGAAGGTTGTTGTTGTATCACCAAATTGTATACAACTCGTAATGTATGAGCACAGACCGGGAGATGATGCCGGATCTCAACCGGGTTTGCTGATATTATTGATGCTGAGCATTGCTGGGTCTTAGGCTCCGTGGGCAGGTGGTGGTCTAAACGCTGTGTGCACAAAGTCATGATGCTATTATACTCAGTCTGGTGCTCATGCATGTAGCTTGACGTGCACTTGACTATCTGTTGTGTTGAAATGTCCAAAGTGACTGTTCATGCGATGCTGATGGCAATACTTCGGTTCTACGTCCAAGTGCATATGGTTGTGTTTGTGTCCAGGATATTGCAGCTTGGCATACCAACCATGTAACAGAAGCAATCGAAGCCTTTCCAAAAGTCATTCATGAAACAGGTGAGCGCCATGTGCAGTTGAATGTGTCAAGTAGCAAGTGTCCTCAGTCAGTGACTCATCACGTGTGCTAGAAAATTCTTCGTGATGCTGTTCAGTCGGCAACTGCCATCTCAAAGGTGGAGTGTTCGTCAACTGATTCTCTCATCCGTATCCGGATGCCCGTATATCATCTGTGGCGAGCCAGATCAGCTCTGATGGCGCTGACAGCTGTTGCCAAGCTCGCTGAAGTTCAGCCGGCGCATGCAGCAACTAACTCATTTACCGTTGGCATTCTATTGCATATCCCTCAGGGAATCACCGCCCAAGGGCCATATGGCCAGAGTGGGTTTAATTATTTTGTTTACAGCGTTTACATGTACCAATTGGTTGCAACACACCATATGAAAAACTTTAGCCATGCAGCATACAAGATATGAACACCGTATTGAAGGAGCCAATTGAGCTCTTGAGAGGCGCCAGTTGACTCACCCAGTGGCATGATGATTCACATACTGCAGTGGCAAGCAGCAACCACAAGGACACACACTGGCAGCATTGCTTAGAAGTCACTGATGGCATCACCAGCGGGCAATCATTACTGAGTCAATCATTGACCCACCACTTATGCAGTGGAAGCCAGATCAATTGCAGAACGCATTCGGAACCAAAGTCTTCAAGCCAGATCCAATTGTTGGTAAATCTGACTGAGTTGCGCACCATTTGTACGGTTAGTGTCATAGGCGCTTAAGCCTTGCATATCAACAACATGCCATGCATGCAATGCACAGTGTCATGCTTAGATGCACTGTCCTGTCATGTTCAGAAAGGGCAGAATGCTGAAGTGAAGCTGGCAGCTTGCAGAGCTCTGACACCAAACTTCACCTCGATTGTCTTGTTGCGGTTGACACTGTAACAGCCTATTACTGACTGCTCCTGTACAGCAGCGCTCCACAGCGCCGCTCCTGCTGGCAGACTGCGGGGAAGGGTGTCACCCGCCAGCAGTGTGACTGTTATGCCGTGCCAGCAGTGTCGACAGTACTGCTCACTCCTGGTGTGAAGCCTTGTGGTCCATGCCACCCAGGTGTCACGGACACCATGTCAGAGCCACCTGATACACCACTTTCAGGAACACTGCTACCAGAGCTGCTGATGCTTACCGTTGCACCATCACTCACTGCTGCTGGTGCACCTGGTCCTGTTAGACTAGTAATTCTGTCCAAGAATCTGCCTGCCCCCTTGAACATCCCCCCAACTCCGCTGACAGTTGAGCCCGTGACTGCTCTTGCGACCTGTGACATGCCAGCTGTACCTCCATGACCAGCAGCAGCAGCATTTTGTGCTGCCATCTGACTCGCCCCGGTGATCATTGCCCCCGTGATCTGACCGGCATTGCTGACAAGTGTACCTGCTGTCTGACCTGCTTGAGCTATCAGTGCTGCTGCTGCTGCCGATTGGTCAGTTGCAGCAGAAGGTTGACCCAGACCTGCAGTACCAACCAAGTTTCCTTGTAGAGGGTGCATATTGACCCCTGTCTGCTGACCAACCAGATGTCCCTGAACACCCAGATTCATAAGGGCTGGCTTTCCTAATCCGCCAACACCACTGCCACTACCACCAGCAGCAACAGCAGCAGCAGGGTGACTGTTGCCAGCCCCACGAATGACTGTATCTGCCAGCATGGCTGCTGTTCCAGTCTGCAGTCCCAGACCACTAAGACCCTGAGCTCCCACTAAGTTACCAATACCACTGGAGGCTGCCATATCCTGCAGCACACTCCCCAGCATCACAGCATTGATTGGGTTGGCAGTAGCTGCCAGTGCCTCTGCAGTCCCTCCGATAAACCCTGCTGTGAACCCCTTGGGGCCAGGTAGGGCTTTAGGACCACCCAGCAGCAGCAGCTCCAGCCCACCAGGTGCTGGCAGGGCTCCAAGGCGGTGCCTCATACCAAGTCCCTCGACACCGTAAAAGTTTTTTAACTGTGATGCTGCACCTGCAGCATTGATTGCTCTATCTGCGCCTTCAATGCCTATACCAACCATGAAGTTCGCCAAGCCAGCGAGTTGATGCAGCCGCCTTCTGAAGGTCAGTGTGTGTCCTGCTCGTTTCGCTAGCTTGTCAATAATGCTGCTGCTGCTCCTGCTGGTTGTGAGTGTCTCAAGGTGCCTGGTGGATTGTTGTTGCTGCTGGGTTTTGGCCTGTGGGAAACATGCGATGTGTTGCAGCAAGTTGATGTCACCGGCAGCTGCTTCTGCGACACAGATCGACTCATCCAAATGCAACACTTACATTTAAGCATACGAGGTTATATACAACAAAAGCTCAAGTATACGTCCTAGCACTTGATGATTGTGCACTGCGCACATACTGCTGTTTGCTGATCTCCAGCAGCAGTCACCGCTTCAAGCGACAAGCAGCAACAACCAGCAATGCGTGTCAAGAAACAAGATGATCACTGCATAAAGTAGGTAAAGGAGTGTGTTTCAAGCAGCCAGCTTACCCTTGCGATGTTTGAAGCAGCTGCTAAAGGGGAGACGTCGCTGGAGGCGGAAACTGGACTAGTTAGAGCGCACTGGCTGCATACAGCAACAAACAAGACTACTGCTGCATATCTAGCAGTTCTCAAAGGCTGCATGGTCTTCACGCCTCTTTGCGCGGAAGTGCGCGCGCAACCTGCGACTCCTTCCTATACCGTGCTAGGAGGTGAGGTGGATCACACCTCACAGTTATAGACAATTTTCAAAGAATTACGTACTCGTGGTCTGTTTCAATTGAATGCCGTACATCTTTCAGTCCGGGACGCAATTGGTCACTAGTGCACTGCCTTCTCAAGCCATTTGCGGTCCTGCGCCACCGATACCAGCAGATACCCAGCGTATGATTGTGTGACACCAGACACTGAAGTGTCCTGAGTGCACTCCATGTACTGCAGATCCCCGGCTGTAGGCCCGCCATGGCAACCAAATACCCAGACCCGCCAAACGTTAACGAGTGATCACCGGATCTCGTGAACTGAGCATCAGTGCAGCCTAACCATGCTGTCTGATCGCGTTTGTGCATGGTCAGTGTGGGCAAAGAATTATCAGAGGCCAGGCTCACACATGTCATATAGTGACTGTACGCGCGCGCAGACGCGCAGGTTGCATTCAACAGAAAGCGCTTCAATGATAGCATACATCCATGCGTTGTCGCTGAGAATCAGTACTTGTGGCGATAACAGTGTCTGTCTGCTACCTCCCGCACTTGATGTCTGCTGACACATCCCTGTGACAGGCACTGGGCTTTGAATGCTGCATGGCCAACCATCGTCTTCACGCATGCTGCCACTGCAATGCATATCCCATTTATCACAACAGCTAAGCCAGCAGTTGTAACAAAACAATGAAGGAGATCATCTGCTGCCACCATATTACCTTGACTGAAAAAATTCCTGCATCACTGATGCTTGAAGCCCCAGCTGCTGATGCACTGTTTCAGTGCAAATCTTATCAGCCCCTGCAGGGCTCTGGTGCTCAAAATGCTCGCCAGGGTCTTTCACCAACACTGCCTCAGCTACAACAAGTAGGGAGCTGCTGCTAACCCGCACCAACTTATGGACTGCCTGCTACTGCTGCTACTGCTACCTGCAACACGCATCAACCTGCTCAGAATGCTGCTAGATGAACCTGGTGCAAGCAGCCCATGCTGCTCACTGCTGCTACTGTTCCCTGCAAGGCCGCACACACTGAGTCTTGACTGCAGCTGCTCCACACATAGCGCTGCTGTGCAGTACCCCCTGCTGCTGAACAGTGCCCTCACAGGCTGCTGCCGCTGCTGCTTCTGCTGTACTGCTGCTGCTTCTCTGGCCTCTTTGAGCTCCCTCAGTCGCCTGCATTGTGCCAGACACGCAGCACTCCTGTCGAACATGCAGCAGCTGCCACCAATACCATAGCAGCAATCTGCACCACCCAATCCTGACATGCAGCAACAGCGACAACCTCTTCCTCACCAACCTGTTACCAACAACAAACAGCGGCAACTACAGGTCTCTCCCACATCCCGCCGCCGTTGCCTAAACAGAAAACTTTGTTGTCGTACTCTGATGACGCAAACAATGACAATCACGAGTTTTAGCATCCTACAAACATGACCAGCCTGTCTGTCGATCACTGTCTCAGCTACAGATGCAAAAGATCAGCTGCAATAAGCCCTGACACCACTCCCGCCCACCTGTGTGCTGCTGGCACGTCAAGGTCAAAGTCTGCTGCAGGGTTGTAGCTCACGGCCTCAGCATCCTCAGGCCGAGTGTCCTTGTCTCCCACAGTGTAGTCCACCTTGGCGGTCTCTTGGGTGGGCCAGGGGACTATGCAGCCACTGGCATGACGCCCGCGAGTGATACGCACCTAGCAGTAACAACATCATACCAACAAACAGCAGATCCTCAGGGCCTCGGCTGCATACTGATAACATGCAGTTACTGCCCTTCTCTAGTGCAGGCACAGAGCAGCAACGTTGATCACACTGTACAGTTGCAGGTTGCTGAAAAAGGAGTTTTTTGGCAACTTGCAACTGTACAGTGTGATCAACATTGCTGCTTGATGAAAAGGAGCTTTCATCTGTGTGCAGGATTTGGGTCATCTGTGTGCAGGATTTGGGAGCAGAGAAGCTGTGTGTCCCTGCACGTGACACTAGACTGTCCACCTAGATCTGTAGCAAAAGGACTAGCTAGCAATATCAGGCAGGTGTCCCCGAGCCAGTGTGCGTCACACCTTGTTGTGAGGTGGTTTGTCCTCGAAGCCAAATCTGACCCTCACTGGTTTCTTGGTCTCAGGATCCAACAACATCACATTGCTGTAGTGGATGGGGGCCTGCAGCACAGGACAGGACATAGGGGGCAGCAGTATGGACTCAAACAGCAGCAGCAGCTGAAGCTGTTGCCACTGGGATGCATGCACCAAGCAAGGGGGTTGCTGGTTGCTGCTCTTGCTGCTGCACATCCTACTGCTCCCGGTCTGAACGAAGTGCTGCACTGCCTGTACCCCATGCAGCTGCTTACCTCGTATTTGACCGAGTAGCCAGGAATATGTTCACCAGTTGGAGCTGTCTGAAGTCGCATATGGCGGGTCACCTGGGCATGAAAGATGCCAGTGTTGCTCAACCAATGATCAAACATGAGCACAACTCAGAACGTGCAAATGCATTAACATGGGATGTACATGCTGTGCAACAGCTGAGGAACAGCAATGAGTGGTAATCTACTGCTCGTGGCTTCACCAACTTCTTTCAGTTTGCAGGACCCTCAGAATGCTGCAGCACTGTGACTGGCAAGCTGAAGATGTTGCCTGACAAGGACAAATGCATGCTGTTATCCAGCGCAACTGGTGTCAGGCATTGTCGTCAGGGTGCCAGACACAGTGCTGCAGCATGCTTTGAACCTCAATCTCGCCATCCAGATGCTGCCCAGATGCTGCCGCTGCAGTAGTTCTGAAAAGGATGCCGACCTTCAAGAAGACATGGCTGCTGGCCCCTGATATTCTGGCAGGACTTTACCATGGTGCGTTTACCATGAGCCCGTCTTGCTCACCATGTTCACCCCGCTGATTATAACTCTCGGAAAGCGTTGATCACGAATGACACTCAGCACTTGCCCCTGCTTGCCCCTGTCTTTGCCAGTCATGACTTGGACCATGTCTCCTACTCTCAACTTCCAGCTGGACTTGTGGTGAAACATGGGCTTGATAGCCCTGTAAGGCTTAGAGCCCATGACGGGCCCAAGAAGGCAAACAGCGACAGCAGGTGTG
>LWCB01002795.1:0-11695 GCA_001630525.1 Coelastrella sp. M60 | reverse complement strand
TAATCATCTCTAGAATGGTCGTGGACGAGTGCTGTTGTATACGTACCATCAACTTCCAGACACCTGTCGCGGTGTGTGTGTATCCTCTCAAAAGTCTAGTCCTGTCAGCAAGCTATCGGACTCAACTTCATACCCTTGGATTTTTCTTGTTTCCAGGCACCTGCTGACAGCATTCTCGGCATCACCCAGGCTTTCCTGGCAGACACTGACAGCCGCAGGCTGAACCTTGGAGTGGGGGCCTACAGAACCGAGGTGCGGTGCGATTGAACACAGCTTGTATTCCAGTGCCCTGGGACAAGGCATCACACTCTTTGTGCTGCTGCCTGTCAGCTTTCGTTGTCATCACAGCGGAACCCTTGAAGTGGCAGCCAATCACACGACTTCACTTGCCTAGCCAACTGCCGGCTGCACACAATCACCATGCCTGGAAGTTGAGGCCAAGAGTCTCTTGTGTGACACACGTATGATCAATATAATCAGCCTGTTGCTGCTGTATGGTATGTGCAGGAGGGCAAGCCTCTCGTTCTGTCAGCTGTACGCAAGGCTGAGCAGCGTCTCGTTGCTGACCTCAGCCGTAACAAGGAGTACCGACCCATGGGTAAGATACTGGCAACCCCTACTCCAGCATGACCTGGAGCAACACTGCTTGTCAGTCGTTGAAAACTGTGAGGTTTCTATTTTCTGCTGCATCATCAAGTTCTGAACACACGCTACAGAGCAATGTGTCCTTGAATTCCTGTCATTGATCACCGGCACTAGGTTTGTCACGTCATTCTGTCATTTTCTCATTTTGTTCCATGTGCCTTGAGGCCCCGCCTGTGAACCTTGCACCTTCTGAATCTGTTCTTCGTTTTCCTGTGTCTTTGGCGTAAACGCATCACATCTCTTCTTTTCGTCCTTACCCTGTCAATTACTATTGTCTGAGTTTCATGTGCTGCAACTGTGTTTCAGAAACGTCTATGTTGTTTGATGCATCCTACAGGTGGTGATCCCATCTTCTGCAAGCTGAGCCGCCAGCTGGCGTTTGGAGCTGACTGCCCGGCATCAGCTGCTGACTGTATTGCCACGGTACAGACGCTGTCAGGCACCGGGGCACTGCGGGTTGGAGCAGAGTTCCTCAAGAGACACTATGCAACCAAGGTGGTTTACCTGCCCAACCCCACATGGTAAGAAACTCTACTGCTAGCTACAGAGCAACTCTTTGTCTACTATCTGCATCACCTTGATCAGTCCCAGCTGTTCACTTCTTAGGGCGTATGCATGCTGGATGTGCCCTGCATCTATGCAGATATGCTGCGTGATGCTCAGCGAGTGTGATACACAACACACTTCATTGCATGTGCAAGACCCTCTATGTCACACAGGTGGTTCCTCCTTGTAGGGGTAACCATGGCAACATCTTCGGCAACTCAGTCGGTCTTGAGCTTCGCAAGTATCGGTACTTCAACAGCAAGACCAAGGGTCTGGACTACCAGGGGCTGCTGGAAGACCTGTCTGCTGCTCCTTATGGTGCAGTGGTGGTGCTGCATGCCTGTGCTCACAACCCCACAGGTGTTGACCCCACCTTGGACCAGTGGAGGGGCATATTGAAGGTAGTGCAGGAGCGAAGACTGCTGCCCTTCTTTGACAGTGCTTATCAGGTAATTAATGGTCTGATTACGCTTGTCTGGTTCTGCCATTGTGCGTCGCATATATATGTCGACGGCAAGGCGGTGCTTGTTTTGTGGGTGGTGCAGCAGCAATATCAATTGAGCAGTTGTCTTTATGTTGTTCAGCGGCTTGATGAGCAAGGTGCAAAGCTGTTCTTCTGATCTTACTGTCAACGGGATGCATTGCAACACACATGCATGTGTAGTGCATTGTACACTGCGTCCAGGACTCACAGATCATAATGGCACGCATGGCGCCATTGCATCAGAAAGGCCAGTCAGTAAGTTGGGTTTGCATGGCTCCTGCAGTGTAAGATCATTGCCTGCGTTGCTGTACATGTTGCCTGCAGGGTTTTGCTTCTGGTGATCTTGATGCAGATGCTGCAGCCCTCCGTCTGTTCACCCGGTCAGGGTTGGAGCTTCTGTTATCTCAGAGTTATGCCAAGAACATGGGGCTGTACGGAGAGAGGGTGGGGGCTCTGAGTGTGGTGTCACGCTGGTATGTGTGCTGCACAGGATCGCTGCCGTATGCAATGCCATCACAGCTATTGTGCTTCTGTGTTTGCCTGTCGCTCCTGTCCATGCAACCGTTGTGTCAATAGCTGATCGATTCCTTCTGCTGTTGCGTATTCTTTCTGTGTCTGTTTTTGTGGTTGCTGACTGGGCACAACCAAAAGAGCTCCCTTACCCAGTGCTGCTGCTGCCGCTGCCATGTCTGCAGCCCTGCTGCTGCCAAGCGTGTGCACTCCCAGCTGACAGCAGTCATCCGGCCCATGTACAGCAGCCCCCCAATGCATGGTGCTGCCATCGTTGTGACTGTGCTGTCAGACCCTGAGCTCTACAGTCTCTGGAAGAAAGAGCTGGCAGACATGTCTGCTCGTATTCAGCAAATGCGTACTGCACTGAAAGCAGCACTGGTGGATGTGGGCTGTCCAGGTGACTGGAACCACATCACAAACCAGATTGGAATGTTCTCCTTCACTGGGTTGAATAAAGCTCAGTGTGAAAACATGACCAAGAAGTGGCGGGTGTACATGACCATGGTAAGCGACATCATGATGATGGACAGCAGCAGCACACTCTGTCCTCATAGGCTATTGCTTGACTGTTATCTTCACCTGTTGCTCCAATTCCTAATGCGTAGTGCCAGCATTGACAAGGAGTTCAGATCTATATTGACTGGCGATCCTATCTGTCTGTAGCAAGCATGTGATATTCTTCTAGCACTGGGCTGGATAATGCATAATCAGAGATGTGAATATCACATTGTGTTGCGTTGTGTGCAGGATGGACGCATCTCCATGGCTGGCCTGTCTGGGGCACGTGCCAAATATCTGGCAGAGGCAATCAAGGACAGTGTTATGAACAGCTGAGCAGCTGGACAGAGCTGGAATGCTCTGACGTATGTGCACACTGCAAGACGGAATGTTTTTAGCAATTGCGCTCTTGCGACAACATAGGCAGGCAGCTAGCTTGGCTGTGGTGATAGGCAGGTCAAGAGGCAGGTCAAGGTCCTGCACAGAATGGTTAGATATGGCCACCAGAGCTCTGTGAGAGCACCACCATCACATCAAAACAGATAGCCGCTAATTGCAATTCTTGTTCAGGGATTGTTCTGGACCATAGGCAGCGCCGCAGGGTTTTGATCATCATTAATGAAAGTAGGCAAAACAACAATGTAGCAAACCCGCTCTGGCCATACGGTTTAACCCGCTTAATGTAGTAGGCTGGTAGCACAGCAAGTGAAGTCGTAGGGCATCTGGCCATGGGATGGCAACTGCAGGCATGAATATTCAATAGATGCCTACCATGGCCAGTGACCGCAGCAGGATACACCCCAGGATACACCCCACAAGAAGCCTGCAGCTCGCTTGGTTATCAAACAGATGGTGGCGTTGATCATTGAATGGCAAGTGTGATTGAACTGCATTGGAATGCGTACAAACCATGTTTCTGCATGCAGGATATACAATGTACATAGATCCTCTACTTTGCGCCTTATGGTGTGCAGACAGAACCAACCCATACAGGTGCCACCCTAGTCCAGTGGCTAGGCAACCAGAAAGTATGATACAATGAAATGGAGCCTGTAAAGCAGGATCAAAAAGATTTGTCCAGCATACTGGACTGATGTATTAAAAATAGTGTGTATCTGGCATGCCTGAGTTGCTGACTCATCACTCAGCCTTGAGGCTCTTGGCCAAGGCAGCATATCAACAACATGCAGCAATAGGGATGCAAACATGAGCGCTGTGCCAGTTGCAGCTCCAGCACTATGCTTACGCAAAAAAGGCAGACATGCACAGAATGTCCAAGGCATTTGCAGCTCTGTGTGCTGAAGCAAAAGCATGCTTCAAGATCATAAGGGCATGGATGACACCTCCTATATGGACAGCAGGAAGGCAACCTGTCACTGATGGCATGCTGGCAGATTTTGAGCTCCCTTGTACTCCAGGAGTTCAGCAAGTATCAAACACACCTGGCAAACATTGAATGTTTGCATCAGCCAATCACAGGACCGACTACACTGCCTCTCAGCCAGAATCATGCACTATGAGAGTGGTTTTGGTTCTGCTTCACCACCAGGTAGAGAAGGATCACGTTCATGCAGATGGTGCACCCAATAATCACACATCAACAGATGCAATCTATCAGCATAATACAAACGAGCAGCGACTTGTGAGGCTCACTCTTAGAATGTCATGATTCAATCATGCAGTGATCACTCCCATGTACCTCTCAGTGCATCAACATCCACAATCCTGCAGCCAGCATCAACAATACATGCCACCACACAGCAACCTGCAGGCCCAAACCTGCAGCACTTACTGACCCCCTTCCATTCTCCATCCCAGCTGCTTTGCACTGCTCCCAGCTGATCCTACTCTCTGCCAACCCAGCCAACATGCCTGAGAAGCCAGCATTCCAGTCCAAGGCCACCTCAGCTGATGTGAAGTCCCACCGGGTGTTAGGGAACTCGTCGTTTGCATCGGGACCTCCCACCAGAGCACCGTAGATGGTGTTGGGGTTGCAGCCAGGGTTGAACAAGGCTGTGCAGTCACATGGCTGGGCTCTGTTGGGTGTTGCTGCACACGATGCACCTCTGTGATGAGGCCGACAAGGTGGGTTGCTGCCAACACCAACCTGAACAACAGAAAGAAACCACAGACGCGTCAGTTTCTTTGCCTAAACTCGGTCTTAGGTGAGTGCCGGACAACCACACAGACATGACTCAAACTTGCTCTGCATCCCCTGAAGCAACATAGTCAGCAGGAGTTGCTTAGATGAAGACCAAAACATACAGCTGATCTTGACAGCAGATGCATTGGTAAGAACATTTTGCAGAGCAGCTCACCACGTAGCTCCTGCCAGTCTCCCCAAGCATGATCCTGGCTTGTTTACGTGCGAAGCAAGTGTATACTGTAGCCCGCTGTGTATCATCAGGGTACATTTTGTTGTGCAACAGACCCATCAGGGCTTGATTTGCTACATAGCGGAGGTTACCCCAGCCATCAATGTAAGCCATGCCCTGCAAAACCCAGATGCAGCCATTCAGACATGAGCATTGGGCAGCAACTGGAGTATTAGGAATGGTGTGCAATGCCATGCACCCCTGCACATTCTTCTACACAGGGAAGGTATGGTGTTGGGTTGCTAAACAGATCAGTAAGCATTGCAACACGGTGAAAGCATTCACATGTAATTGTGAAACTGCAACACGAGGCGGTATTGACTTGTCTTCACACTGCTATTTAGTTGCTGTAAGCAGTGCAAGTGCTCCACGCTGCTGCACTGCCATTCAGACCACCTCATGAGGTACCTTGGGTGAGTATGTGATGCTGCTAGACGCTGTCAGCCACAACCTCATAACATCTTTGGTAGGCTGCATATATTTGTCTTTGTTGTCGGGATCAAGCTTGGCCATCAGATACCCAACACCTTGCAGCAGGTTATTGTAGTCATATCTACAGCGCAAGCATAGCAAAGCAAAGCAAGCAAGGCAGCAACCATTTGGCCACCTTCTGCAAATCCCTCAGTGCGTATCATACACATTACTGAGAACACACAACTGTAGACAGCTTGCCAGCCACCATGTGATTGCAGTCGTGACCATCAAGTGCCAAGAGGACAGAGAGAGCAGTTTGTCAAGCAGACACTGAAAGCATAAGCTGCAGAACGGAGTGCAGTGTTGCTTGCTACAGTACCGAGGCTGTCACCCCTGCATGCATGATGTATTGTGAAGCCCTTCACATGCCCCTGCTCATGCCTCTCACCTTCTACCCTCTCCGCCACCCTCCATTGTCATATGCTGATCATAATAAAACTTGGCTTCATCCAGGATAACTGGATCACCTGTGCAGAGTGCCAGCCATGCTGCTGCCCAGGCAAGATCATCTCTGTAGGAATACGAAGTGTAGTACCCACGTGCCTCAGGAATGCTATCCGTGTACAAGCCTGCAGCCTCCTCGGATGTTGCCTGCGATGCACAGACAGGGCTAGCACCGTTATACAGAGCATGGCAGCTTAAAATGGCTCCAGGCTGCCAGCAGCAACAGTCAACCTGCAACAGCATGTGACCTTACTGCACACACCCGCATAACTGGCTGCAATCTCTGTATATGAGTTGCGCATTGGAAGCCAAAGTGTGTTTTTCCGCTGTGTGCAAGGAAACAGCCGCATCATGTCACAGCCTGCACAGCAGTGCTCAGCACCAAGCCCCATTGCTAAGGTCCTACCTGTAAGTACAACCCCTGAGCAGTATCCAGCAGCTCTTGGGAGTAAACTGCATCCCTCTGCTGGAACGCTAATGATACTGCTGCCAATGCTGCTGCACCCTGAGCCAGCAAGTCAGCCCCGGGCTGCCCAGCAGTCAATACAGCCACCTTGGCTGCACCACGAACGTCTTCAGGACGACCCCAGAACCTGCAGGTAGACAGACAGGTGTGCTGTACAGGGTAAATGTCTATAAGTGGACCACTGTAATGCTTATGGTCTACGAGGGTTGCTGCTTAACTGCCTTATGCCTCAAGCATCACACAACAGCACACTGTTCCCGTAAGGCGGCACATCTTATAACCAGTCACGCCACAATGCAGTGTGCCTGCAAAAAATATCGAGACGTGTGAAACAGCCAATGTCTGCAATAGCTGGCAAATGATACACATGACACTCATGTTTGCAAGCTGCATTGGGGTAGCACAGTCTACGCATATGCACGGTCCAACTTACAGGTGAGAGGCATTCACCATAGCTCCAGGCATCCAAGTGACAGCTACAAACGCATCTGGCTGGTAACGCGCTGCATTCAACCAGTCAGCTCCCCATTTCAGATTTCCTAACATGTACTCCACCTGCCCTGACTGCTCATATGCATCTTGGAACTCCAGGAACCCCAATGCCAAGGTGGCTATGGTGTATGCTGCTGGGAAAGTGAAACGGGTAATGTCACCTGCATCATACCTGCAGCCATGACCACGTGTGTCACATTGTTGATTATATCATGCATCAGCTTCGTCATGTTCTTATCAATGAAGCTGAAAGAGTTGTAGCCGTGACATTAATCACATCGCAATCAACAAGTGGAGAGCATGTGTGTGCAACCAAGGCACAAAAGCACCATTGCTGCTGAAATTGAAGACTGAGTCGGCTGCTGTTGCCCGTTGTAGGATTCCACTATGTGTGGATTGCAAGCTTACCATCCACCTACTATGCTTGCACCATTTGGAGCTTCATCAAGAAGTGCCGAATTGCCTCGCCAGGGTATTCTGTTGTTTGCTGGCAGCCTGCCGCTTCGTTGAGCTTCATAAAACAACATTGACGCCCCCAGGACACACCCATAGTTATAATCACCATTGGCCCCCTGTCCCACGCACAATGATTCTGGCGACTCTGTTGCTGCCTGTGAGAGCGCCAGGAGGGCCTCAGGCTGCCCTCCGCCGCAGGACCAACACACTCCACCGGATGGTTCGACTGCTGCACATGCTGCTTGTGCTGGACAGCAACCTCCTGCCCACAAGGTGTTGCTGCAGCTGTTAAAGTCACTGCAGCTGGTGAGCACATTCGTCATGTTGCCGCCACATTGCTGAGCAGCGGCAAATGTGACTGCACATTGACCGTTGACTGGTTGCTGAGCGGTAAGGGCTGTGGCAGGTGGTGCTGCAAGAGCGACAGGCACTGCCTGCAGGGAGTTGGTTGACAACAGTGAAGCTGCATTGCAGACACCAACAAAACCCTCACTAGGGACACCAATCCTCGTAAGAACGTTGAAAATAGCATACGGTGCAGCAGGAAGCGGGCAACACACGAAGCTGTGCCAGCAGATTGGTCAGGCGCGGTGCGCTTTTGGTAACTACAGGCGGTTACATGCTGTGCACTGCTTGAGAGGTGTCTGCTCTGTAGGCGCCACAATAGATTTAAAAATCCCATCCCATGCACTCTAAGGTAGCAAAGCAGCTGCATGCTCGGCACCCCATCACCAGTTGCACTCACTCGTGGCCTGAGCAGCTGTCAGCACAGCTCCCCGCAAAGCACCAGTAAGCAGCATGAGCTGTGCAACATATTTCCACGCCGAATGTTGATTATAAAGGACCAATTTCATGTTTCGTAGCAACACACTACAGTACTCCCAGCACCAGCTCCCAGAAATACTGCGAGTTCAGCCACTGCACTGGCAGGAAGTCGACAGAGTCTCGACAAAACCGTACATGTAGGATAAGAAAATTGAAGAGGACAGGCGCCACCGGTAATAACTGCCTCTGTGGCAGGGGCAAGGGGTGCTATGAGAAGGAGCTGTACAGTACGTAGAAGAGGGTTAGGTAAAGGGTAACTATCCAGAGGTATCATCAGGATGAGGGCTTTTGCTAGTTTTGTTGGTGCTATTTGGTTGCAGTCGGTTCTTGGTGACAAGCATAACAGCTTTCAAAGTGAAGGCTGCTTGATTGGTGCGTCCACGTCCTGACAGCTCTCACGCTTGACGTAGTAATACTGCTAGCAACCTGTGATTCAATGATCAGCGTTTCTGCACGTGCATGTCCACGCCATGTCGACGCACAACTCTGACCGTCTGGGCCCTGCGCCATTGAAGAGCTTTAACGCGTTCAGCTTGCCCAAATTGAAGACTGGTGTTGCAAAGAAGTTTGCACAACGTGTAGAAAACACACTTACAAGCAGTGGGAGTCTTGAAGACAGAGAGAACAAGGATAAAGCTGCAAACCAGCCATCCTGCCTGGAGGAAGCGGCTTCACCTTCAGCAGGACGAGCAGCCGATGAAGTGCCCACCAGCAAACCAACCTCAATTAGGAAGAGCAAAAGACAAGCCAGATCACGCCCCAGCGAGGTCACAGTTTACTACGATGCAGTACAGTCCCCAGATGATGCCAACACAGTGGTGAAACAGAAGCCTCGCAACGCTAGAGCTGGCAGGGGTCAGTCAAAGCAACTGACTAGTAATGTAAACCACAGTGGTGCCTTGGATACTGCTGCAGAGGCAGTGGCACTGCCGCAGGGTCGTGATGCAGAGGTGCAGGCAGTTGATGCAGACTCCAAGGCACCAGGCCACACTGCATCTGGTCATCTGCAACAGCCATCATCAGCAGCGGGGATCAGCAGTGGCGCAGACGCGAGGGATATTTCTGCTGAAGATAAGCCAACAGGATTCGCAGCTGTGGCCAACACCTGCCGTAAGGACAAGAACCCAGAAAAGAGCCCTGTTGGTCAGTTTCTAGAAGCAGGTGTGCACCAGGAAGCAGTGGAACAGCAACAGCAGGACACCAGAGCGGCAGACGGGTTCAGAGGCGGCCAAGAGATATTCAAGTACATGCAACAGCTGGCAGAGGATGCCGCAGGGCTACTGCCCCAGGATGATGATCAGGAGCAGAAGAAGCGTGGCAGGGGCAGGGCAAAGAAAGACCTTAGATTAGTGGATGCTCTCCACCAAAGTTGGAATGGCAAGGTGAGCTGCAACTTGGATGTAAATTTGCTGGCACTTGGCTTTGATTTACGGCAACTTCAGCAGCCGAACATGCTCGAAGCATACAGTATCCTTGCCTTGTGCACTGTACCTTATTGAACCACAGCTGACTTATTCTGATGCGAACTCCTCCATTGCAACAACCGCTGCAGAGCTACTATGAGCGTCTGCAAGAGCTCACACGCCACGAGGTTGAGCAGGAGGAACAGCCGGCGGTTGTTCTTGGCCCTGAGTACAAGCCGTTGCGACTCAGTGCTGCAGCAGCAGCAGATGATTCCAGAGATGACTGCAGGAAGCCATCCAGTCATAGTCAGCAGTCTCAGGATGCAAGCCATGCAGCCAACACACGCAAGCGCAGGACTGCACAGCCTGGCAGCAGACAAAGTGCGGCAGACAGTGATGCTGAGATGGAATCTCCTGGTGTGGACGCAGCAGCAGCTGTAGCAATTGCACCAGTGGACACAACAGTTGCTGCAGGAGGACCCAGCAAGCGCAGGGCCACACAAAGTACTGCAGCAGGACGTGCAGCCGCTGCGGCACCCAAGGCTAGCAAAGCAGCAACCAATGCTTCAGGGCCCACAGCCAACAAGAGCAGACGCACCACCAACATTGGATCGAGTGCAGCTGCTACGGCTACAGCTGGTGCCAGCAGGAGTCCCTTTGTCAACTGCACAGCAGCAGGTAAGGCAGTACATGTGGCACTGACACACTACCTGCTTCAGCAATGCAACCAGCAAGCCGTGATCTTCACTGCCAGGCCAACAATGATATGATAAGGCATAGAGCCTCAACGCTGCTGGGATCAGCGATTACTGTCTTATTGAAGACTTGGCTTCTCTGTGCAGGTAACAGGCCACCCAGCAGCAGGAGCACTGCTAGCCTGGCTTGTGACTTCACCCCAGCTGCACCAGCAACAGCGGGTGGTGTGCTTGCTGAACGGCCTCCCTGGTCAGTTGGTGGCCCTGCCACTGGTACTGCTGTTGTCACAGGAGGTACAGCAGGTACAGGTGAGTCAGAACCATATATATGTTCTTGTTCAAACTGGTGTCCATCATCTGGATGTGTCATGGTTGAAGGCGACTGTGTGGCAAGAAGCTAGCAGGCAGGATGACCCATCGCTGCAGAAGCTGTTGCTGAGAAGGGGTGATGCTTAGGCTTTGGTCAATGCTGTGATGCCTGCAGGCGCAGCTAAAGCTGACCGCGGCGCAATACAGAAGCTTCAGACAGCTTTGGACGCAAAGACAGATGAGTTGTCCGTGGTGAAAGACCAACTCAAAGATCTGCAGGTGGGTTGCAGTTGCTGCAGGCAGTTCTCTGATGAATTCATGCCATCATAGGCAACAGGGATATCATGCGCCCTCAGATTGCTCATCATCAAGCATTGCAGTGCACTGTAGTGCATGGTGTACAGAGCAGCAGGGCTCTAAATGAATGTTATACATGCCAACTACGGCATTGCAAGAGCCTCTGGTATTACCAAGCAGTGCCGTATCTCTCTACTTTGGCAGGATGTTGTAGCTAAGCTCCGTGCTGAGCAGAAGGCTCACCCGAAGGCTCTGTCTCAGCTGGAGAAGCAGAAGCAGACCTGGGAGAAGAAGGTAGAGGCGGCAGAGCGCAGGCAGGCAGTGCTTGAGCGTGAAAATGAGGCACTGCAGGAGAAGCTGGCAAAGCAGGAGGCAGAGAAAGCGGCACTCCAGGAACAGGTGCGGATTTTGGCTCTCTGAGTTGACTTGGAGTGAGCAGCAACCTGTAGTTTGCTTGCCCAAGGCCATCAGCATTATCCAGCCAAGACCATGCTCAGCAGGTGATGAGTAGCTGTCCGCAAATGTTGCTGGAGATTTGCAGAGCAGCATGCTGTGCACAAACTAGTGTTGTCGCTGGCATTGTTGAAGCCAATAGCAGGCCTTGACGTGATGAGTCTGAGCAGTGATCTGCATTTTGTCCCCTGCAGCTTTCCAAGTCAGACAAGGAAGGCAAGGCTTTGCGTGCAAAATTGAAACAGATGACAGCTAAGCTGGAGAAGTGCCAGGGGATAGGGCTAAAGCTACAAGAAATGGGAGCAACACTTGCAGCAGAG
>LWCB01002786.1:0-11188 GCA_001630525.1 Coelastrella sp. M60 | reverse complement strand
CGTAAAGGGACTGTGAAAAATGTCACTTTAGTTATACATACATATACACTTTAAGCATGCGTAAATTCCATCACATGTGATGCAAGTATACTGTACGTACTCGCTGCTGCCAGCAGCAGGTTGATTCCACACTTCTTTGTCAAAATCTCGAGGAGCAGCCACCACGAACTCGAGCACAGAGGGCAATGCCCTGTACCGCTGCCAGTAGCTGCTGCTGTTGCTGCTGCTGCCGCTAGCAGCACTGGCCGCTATCAGTTGCGTTGGTGGAAAGATGTGCCCACATGCTTTGAACCTGCCGCTGATTGCGTTGTTGCCTGCTGTTCGCCAGGTGACCTCTCCGCTCCAAACCTACGAGTACATATGAAATAATGCAATGGCAAAACTTCAGATATACAATATATTTAAAGGGAAAAAAGACAAAGTTTGTGATATCCAACAAACCTCACACCAATAATCCTAAGCAGCAAGGCTCAGGATACAAGTACAGGATACCGTATGCTGTGTCAGTTGCCTCATATATTCAGAGACGCTTAAAACATGATATGCATCTTTTAAAAAGCATCAAGGTATCAGAGAGAGACGCTGACTCCAAGAACATGCACAAGGTGTTAGTACAGAGCTCTCCACATAACATGCAGGTAATAGTCAACGCAGACCTGTCACAATGCATCAAAGCACCAGAGACAGCCTGACTCAGTGAAACTGCATAACTTATGCAGTGTAAGCCACTATGACAAGTCTTTGCTTACTATGCAGGTGATAGTAATGGCAGATCTGCACCCACCAATGATTTGACATGTTGGTAACACAGCCAACAATCAGGACCCCACCGGGGCATTGCTGCTGCACCACCAGGGTACTGATCTGCGTCAAGAGGCACCTGACCCACTGTGAGCTTGTCACGAGTGATGGGCTGAGCACCATGCCTGAGGTTCAAAAAGGCAGGAAGCTGAGGTGGTGGTGGTCCTGCAGCTGCTGCTGCTGCTGTTTGAGATGGTACTGCTGCTGCTGCTGCTGTTTGAGGTGGTACTGCTGCTGCTGCTGCTGCTGCTGCTTCAGATGGTACTGGTGCTGCAGCTGCTGCTGATTGAGATAATGGTGCTGCTGCTGCTCTCACTGCTGCTGCTGCTTGAGCTGGTGCAGCTATGGGTTCAACAGCAGCAGCAGCAGCAGCAGGCTGCTGCTGCGGCTGCTTAAGCAAAAAGCGCTTTCTTGGGTCTCTTGGAACTGTTGTCATTGCTGCTGCCAATGCTGCTGCTGCTGCTGCAGCAGGTCCAGGTGCTACATGCTGGGCAGGATGAAGCTGCTGCTGCTGCTGCTGCTGCTGCTGCTGCTGCAGTGACGGTTGATGGCTCAATGCTGAGGTGGTAAGTGCCAAACCTGTATCTGCCACCGGTGCTGCTGCTCCTTCGGCCGACGTGCTAGGCCAAGACGCCAGCTGCTGCTGCTGCTGCTGCAAAGGCACCGTTGTTGTTCCTGCTGCTGACGCTGCTGCAGACCTAGTCACAGGAACAAGCTGTGAACCCTGCAAGATGTACACTGGTCCAGATAATGTTGTTACAGCTGCTGTTGGCTGCGTAGGCTGTATAGGCCCAGTAGCAGCTGTCAGCTGCTGCTGCTGCTGCTGCTGCTGAGGATATGGTACAGGAAGCTGAGGAGCTGCTGTGGATGATGCAAGCCCAGAAACTAAAATACCATTACTGCTAGGAGCAGCAGCAGCAGCAGCAGGCTGTGCAGCTGGCCGTATGTATTGCACAGCAGTACCATTGTGTGCCTGCATCACCAGGTGCTGCTGCTGCTGCTGTAGAGGGACAGCTGGGGCAGCAGCAGCAGCAGCCCCACTGACAGCTCGCCCTGCTGCTGCTGCTGCTGCTGTAGCTGATCGCTCTGCCAATATCTGTTTTATGATGTGGCGCAATGCTGCGGTTGTCCGAGAATCAAGTGCATGCTGATTCAGTGCTTCGGTTGTCCACGAGGACAATGCATGTTTAACCTGGTCAAGAGACACATTGCCTGGTAATGCTGCTGCTGCTGCCAGCTGCTGCTGCTGCTGCTGCATTGACCCAACAAATTCTCCCTCAATCTGCTGCTGCTGCTGCTGCTGAATCCTCTCAGCTAGGTCCACAACATCCTGCTGCTGTTGCTGCTGCTGCTGAATCTCCTCAGCTGGGTCCTCAACATTCCCCTGCTGCTGCTGCTGCTGTAGTAGTACCTCCTGCTGTTGTTGTGCTTTGAGCTCCTGCCACTGTTGCTGCAGCACTTCCAGCCTCATCAGTGCATAATCAGCATCACTTTCTATGGCAGATCGAAGGCTGCAGTTATTTCACAACAAGAACAAACACATAATTGATACATGTTGGTCACACTGGCAGATTTCATGTCAATGATCACCACACCAAGTACTGCGAAATCACCAAAGCATCTAACAGGTACCAGGAAACACCAAGGTTCCTGGATTGCTTGCTGATATCATCATCTGCGACACACCTGAAGCGGGCAATCATGTGAAGTTGCTGCAGCTGATGGGTAGTTTGTATGTCTACACCAATGTACAACTGAAGCTATGCAGCACCATGCTTTTACCTGGGATCAAAGTTGCCAGAAGACAGTTGCGCCTGTCTCTGGCACATTAGACTCAAATCACGAAGCATGCGCATCCTGCAAATATAACATGCACCATTCGAATTCCCGACATACGTGATAATGCAGTTTGCTTGCTGTCAGGCTGATGTTTGATAGGTTGATGTTGCCCAAAGACCTTTGAGGAGTGTGAAATGTGTTGAGGTGGCCAAACTGGGTACAATCTGAGGGTTTCGGGTGGATCTCAAAACCCAGGGTAAACCACCAGCATGACACACTGCTGTCCTTTCTGCTGTATGACAATATGTTGCAATCATATGCAGCACACTGGTATTGCAACAACGACCACCTTGCATGCCCTGATGTGAATCACAGCTCTAACAGACCCGTGCAGCTTCTTCTTCTTGCTCACCGACACAATGCCATCTTTAAGTCCAAGTCAGTAATCGCCAGTTCTGTGCGTTGACTGTGAGGACCCACAACAGCCTTTTGCAAAGCTGCAGCCACCGTTTCCCTGTACATGGAGATTGAAAGCAGCGTGATCAAAAAACAGCCCATCACTGAGGCCTCTTAGGGCGACAACAACATGCTTATATGCTAATTAGCATATAAGCTGTGCGAGTGCAGGGGTATCTAATGCCCTGAGCTCATACGCATGCCAATCTTGTGACCATGATATAACTACTACAGTCATATCCAGGACTGCAGTATGGTTGCGCTTTACCATGCTGCTGCGCGGGTGCATGTCATAGTGCTTCTGCTCACTTAGGAGGCTTCTCAAGGTTCCACATGTTCTTTCTTTTCCCCGGAGCTGTCGTTCTGGTGAATCCAGCGCCTCTGACAAATCTGTAGCCCATCAGCTGCAGTTTCTGCAGGACAGCATAACAGGCAAGGTGCAGCCATCCTCCATGCATGACATCACGATTGCAGGATAACAATGCAATGATAACAGGTGCAGGATGCCATGCTACCCTGCAGGAACGTCTCCATCGTTGTGGAGTGTGTGCAGTGGGTCACGTCCTGCTTTCATATGCAAATGCTCATGCATGTGCTGGCGTATGCACATGCATGCTCTGGCCGCTTGCAGCGCTGGTTGCCTGCAGGATAAATGCCTCGAACTTTTGTGGCAACGTCTGCTGCTGTCGTTTTGGGTACAGGCTGCTGCAGATACGCACGGCAGCCGCATCACATGTTTGCTACACTCTGACGTCCCCAATGATGCCAAACACGGTGCAGGATTGGGTCATGCTACCACACCACACACCTTGATCTTGCACTCTTCGGGTGTCCAATGAACTGAAGATACGAAGTAAGATGCTAGTTGGTGCGATCCATCACTGCTTTGCCCCTTGCACCAAACCAAGGAACCCTCAAAGACCAGACCCGGATCTGCCTCCTGCATCAGTGTTGCAATCAACTTTGATGTAAAGCGCCCAGGACCATTAGATGCGATGCTTCGCCAGAAAAACAAAATGGTACGTGCGGGTAGCCTGTACATCCACGATCGCATCTGCTTGCACTCACCATGCCCAGTTCTGACAGGAGACCCTTCCCCTGCTGTGAACCCAGTGCTTTCGCAAAGCCATGATCGCCCTCAAAGTCATCAATGCCCCAGACAAGATCCTTGTACATTTCTAATACGTCCATGTCATTGCTTGTCGTATGAGATCATGGCGAGGAAGCCACGGTTCATTGCTGCCTTGAACATTGTGAGTGCAAGCAACTATTGCTGCTCGGACAGACAGCCGCACTCTTCCCTTGCAGAATTGCTCTAATAAAAATCATAACAACCACTTCAATGGCCCAGGGACCATTCGTCTCTGTCAAAGCACGAGCAGGGCGGTCCTTCCGCAACTACAGCAGTGCTCCAGAGTCGCTGCGCAACTAGATCTAGTCTCAACAATTCATGCACCTATGATCGTAGGCACATTTCGCGGAGGTAAACTGGCTGCTCGTTCATAAGTGTCACTCCCAGCGCCTGGCAATCGAAGCTGCACAGGGTTGGCGCGTTCTGTGTCCGCAGCATAATCGTCCTCGACGCGAGAGGTGGTTTGCAAAGAGTCAAAGGCCTTGTTGTGTGTTGGACTCTTTGACGGAAGAAAAGGCAGCAGCTGTCTTCAAGCCTTGAGATAACTCAGTTGGGCCAAGGTGACCACCTGGCAGGGATTCCCTCTGGTAGCGTGCTACTGGACCAACTGTCTGGCGTGGCAATAGCCTGCAGCATACCTCCTTGCCTATCTTTGCATGTTGTACATCTCCAGCAAATGACTATATAAGCATGCATAACAGGGACAGTCATATGAGTTATGAAGGTGTTACTAAGTGCAAGTGGGACGATGGGGTACATAAAACACCCGCTGCTTGCTAGTCACAATCATAGCCAATGCCTGATCCTGTTGTGGGAGGCGAATGTGGGTTGTGCCGTAAGAGAATGCGGTTTCCCTGCCCAATGAGCCTGTCCTTGGCTCGGGCTAAAGCTACTCAATGACATGTAACTTTCAAACTCGAAAACTTAATATGTTCTGATTGTTTTGCACCGGTTGCAACGGTTGCTGAGCTGTGGTGTTGCCACTGTGATGGCATTTAGTATCATCAACTGCGTGTGTTCATGTATTTAATTGACAGCGCTATAGCATAGCTACTAGCTAGTATGATGTTCTGCCCAGATATCCTTCGGACACGTCAGTAACAGAAAGTTTGGCTCAAGCGGCAAAGTGAGAGCAATGCTGATGGATGGAAGTGAGAGCAATGCTGATGGATGGAAAAGCAACTGCTGCTCCTCACTAGCCTTTGCCTAGAAGGTAGCGCTACCTCAGAGGGGTTTGTGTATCTTGTGGTATGGCTAGCTCAGCCAGCCCAGGTTTTGATATCAAGGGCCTGGTGGCCAGAGTCTCCCGGGGTGTCTCTAGAAGACCCTGCCATGTAACAAGCTCATTATCATCTCACCATGCCTAGCAACGCGTTGATGACTTTGAAAGTGTGATATGTATCTGTACTACTACTTGCTAGCTAGCATACATTCCCCTCACTGCCAGTGAGCACCAAGTGCTGTGTATGACAGCCTTGGAAACCTCATCCACCGGTGCATTCACTCAAATTTTGCATGCACTGTGCACTTGCAGAGCGATGGTGGAATGATTCTCAGTGAACTGAACCCCAAATTATATCCTCAACAGGCAAGTTACTCCATGCAAACGAGTTAGGCATGCAGCAAAAGATATGGCTGATACAGCTGAAAACATGCACATACATGAAGCAACCTACGAACAAATAGACAAGCACTGCTGGCAGCCTAGGCCTACATGTAGGCCTACATTCAGAACAAAACCTGAAACATTGCTAGCTATAGCATCTGCTGTGACTACTGCATCACATACACAAAGTGCACAGCAAGGCATCATCAGACCCACAGCAAGCAACAACAGCATCACCAATGTGCAGCAGCGTTGTACAAGCAGCTGCAATGCATAATCCTGCAGCCTTATCAATAAGTAATTGGACAGACACCTCATTCACCACGCTTCTAATAAACTAGACGTCTGATGCCGCTCAACTATGCCACCCTCCTCCCACGCACTAGGAAAAGCACTAGTATGCAAGGAGGAGTTTTCAGTACTGATATATTCCGGCAAAGTAGAGCATTGGCCTCTGCAGAGAGATAGTCGCATGATGCTGGCACGTCTGCTCTATCCCATTAACAGCCAAAGAACAGTATTGATAGGTGCGACTGGGTGTGATTGGGCAAACTGATGGACCCAAGTATCAATCAGCATGAACTTTATCAGCCCCCAAATAGCGCACTGCAGGTTGATGTTCTGGTACACATACACTGATGGTGCCGCTCTTGGGGCCTGACACACAACACACAACATAAAGCAGACACCTTATATATGTCATCCAGTGCCATGCAGCACTTGGGTACGGCTTGTACAACATCTGTCAGCAGCTGTACACTGCCATCATCTGCTCAGATGTGCTGCATCCAATAATACAAGTCAATGGTGGCTGTACTACACGCTTTCAGGGAAGCTGCATGCCGCTGGTGCCCTGCATGACATAACAGCAGCTGATGCCAGCACAGCAGAGTCTTGCACAGACTACTCAACACAGGTGGTGACCAAGGTCACAGTGAGCGAGTCAGTAGCTGCCTGTTGCACTCCACTTCCATATGAACAGCCACCCAACCTCCAAGATCAGTGTTAGGTTGTTTCTGCTTGGCATCTTGCTATAGTATATGCTGAACCAGAAGAAGCACCAGCCAGGGAAAAACCACCATGCAGGAGGTCTCCTGAATCCATGTTGCCCTGCAGTCAGGAGTGTGCCTGGCATAGTCAGCCGCTGCAGAATTGTACGAACAGAGCATGATGACTGCTTGCTTGCTTGCTTGTGATGCCTAACACCATGCCACCTGGGTGCAAGGCGCAGCTTGCTGTCCATGGTCTGATAAGCCAAGTGCTGAACAGTAAGCTGCACAATGTCCTGACACCTGGGCCCGGCAATAACTATCCCACGCTGGTTTCGTCCTTGCTCAAGGGACTCGTCAGCTAGCAGTGCTGCTGGGCACCACGAGATGCTGTGATGCCCAGGCAGCAAGCAACCAGGACCAGCAGGGAGAGGGCGGGGGGACAGGGAAAGGGGACAGCTGACCTGTAAGTGCACACAGAAGTGGGTTGGTGCCAGTCATTCATCCACCAGAAGAACCACTGTGAGAGGTAATGCGCTGAGGAAACAGCAACAACAAGATGCTACAGATAATGTAGTCAGACCAGCATGAATAGCCCTTACCGCAAGCCTCTCCAACTCCAGCAGACCCGATGGCACTGCTTCCAGCGAGTGAGAGCCTGTGCCTTAATGCAACAAATGTACGAGTTAGAAGTTGCCATGCTAACACCGCGGAGCCTACCTCTATCCTGTCCCCAACTCCAGCACACTCAAGGGCACTGCTGCGAGCGACCATAATTTTCGTAACCTTCCCGTGACTGGCACCAAACTCAGTAACAGATACTATATATCAGCGTCTACCCCACATGAACTGGTAGCCGGTGCACACATCCCTACAAGGTCGGACAAGCCAGATGCCGGGCAAGCATCAGCTTTCTTATCCAACGAAGGCGCACCAAAGCATACAGCTGCCCGAAGGCACAAACGTCGGGGTCATTGACGCTGTTAAAGGCAATCCACCCGACACAATCAGCAGCCCAGCCAAGCGATTGGTTGTTGACAGGACATGGCAAGCGCTCCTGTGACAACAGGGCCCCAGCGCATTTGCCAAGGAGCTGAAGAGTGTGTTGGCACCCATGCGTGGCCCTCAAGCGCTCTTGCTGCTCGCATTGAAGCGCGGACTGCAGCTAGCAGCGCAGAGAGGGCCATGCTGGGGTCAGAATGCAAGGCTGAACGTATCCGCCTTGAGCAAAACATTCTGTATGGATGGTATCTCAAGTGGTGACGGACGCTGCAGAGGTCAGTGCCACGACGGACGGGCTTTCAACTTGATGAAACAATCAAGAGAGCAAAGCAAAGTTGAGAGCTGTTGGTTTTGTCACTGCTGTTCACAACTATATATACTCATGCGCATTCCTGTTGTCATGAGCAGATCCTTTGCTAAGCCCGTGGTAACCCAGCAGTACCTTCCGTCCCGCCCAGCAAATGACACAAAGTGTCAGGTGTGCAGTCAAGCCACAAGCTCCTGCTTCTATGTGGTTTTGTTTTGCGTGTGAAGCGTTTCCTGCAAGTCGCTGAGGCATCAGCTGCATGTACATCGCGAGCACATACATCGCGAGCACATGTGCAACTGTTGCACCGCAACAGCACATGTACATAAGCACTGTTCAGAGTCCGCACCAGCCAGGGATATGCGACAGAATGACGTATTGCAGAGACTTGTGTTGCCGAAACGGCAGTCACATCATGCGTTTAGGTGGCAGCATCTACACCTGCAGCAGTACACATAATCATGGTTTGTGCCATCCATCACTATAAGATGCTATAGACACCTGTTCAACTTCAGTGAGCAACAGACCCAAGCAGCCCCTGCGGCAACAGTACTGACAGCAGGTGTGAATAGCTGCTGCAAGGCTGCAGTACGCTAAAGTTGGATAGACAAATACAGACAGAGAAGCACGCTGCTTACCGACGCAGTATATACAAGGCAGTCAGACAGGTGCACGCTGCTCTGCCCGTGTACTTTCACAGTACCTGTCACGTTTGCTGCTACTACCATCATCTGCAGCTAGTAGCAGCACTTAACAACAGCAGCAGCACCCACCGCGAAATCAACCACAGCAGCAGCAGGAGCAACATCAATAGCCGGCATCACACCTCCAACCACAGCATTAACATACTTCAATTTCTGCCACAGCTGATGCTCACTCTCTGCCTAACTCTGGTGTTACCACACCCCATGTGCAAACTTCATATACACACTACAAGGGCTTTCCCAGCTTACCAAACTGGGTTCTTCTGTCCTGTTGAGCAGCACACAATGTTTGCCAGCCAATCAGCTGCTCCTTGCTCCCAGCTATTGGACAAGTTCACCAGTCCTCTGTTCATGCAGGGAACACTCCTATCAGCTCTGGCAGTAGCTGTGCAGAAGAAGAAGGCAATCATGGCTGCCTGGCAACCTTCACCTCTCTTGATGCAGTGTTAGCAATACTGCCAACAGCAGCAATTGCGGCTGCTGCAGCAGCATGCGCCCAAAGCGTTCAGTCTGGTTTATGTTGGCTGTGGTATGCACAATACTGGCTTTGCCTTCCAGACATCAAAGTTTGCCAAGTTAATGAACATGAATTCATGTGATAAACATCCCCGATGTATCTTAAATATGCAGCTGAAGACGCTCAAGGTCGTGCCGACAAACTCGCTAAGAATCCAGAGATGCGCAACTTCATGTTTTATGCCGAGCTGGAAGCCAAGCGATCGGCAAGAATAAAGAGCAAGCAGCATCACAGGCGAGCAAATCGAGCAGCAAAGAGAGCAGCAGCAAGAGCAGCAGCAGCAGCAGCAGCAGCAGCAGCAGCGGGGGGAGATGAAGAGGTGGAGGCAGGAGCAGCAGGGGAAGAGGCGGAATTTGAACGGGCAAAGGTAATTGTATCACGGAGGTAAAAAGGTTTGCAGTAACCAATTCTCTCAGCAAGCCTTTGCTTTGTATGATATTATGTTGGTTACTGATAACTACTGCCGTTGCTGCTGTCACTTGTATTAACGGAGCTTTTGGCACTGCAGCACAAGAACAGCAGCAAGTGGGCTCGACGTGCTTTGAAGAGGGGTGATGCTGCTGTTGATGTCTCAACAAGAGAGGCACTGGCTGCACAGCTGGCACTAGGGCAGCAGCTTAGGAAGAAGGTTGAGGGGAAGAAAGATCATAATGGGAGTGATGATGATTATAATCACGATGACAGGTAAGGGTCATGTGCAGATCATGTTCATGATTGCGATCAAATTATGCCAGAAGTGTTCGCCCCGTTGCTGCTGTCTCTGCTGATGTTGCACATCCCTATATTGCTATAGCATAATGTATCAATCTGGAGTGTACTGCTGTTGCATTGTTGTCATGCATTGCATTGTAGTATTTCTGCCAGTGAGCCAGAGGACGAGGAGGCAGAAGCAGCAGCAGCAGCGGGAAACAGCAGCAGTAGGCTTATACCAACAAGGAACAGATCCTCGACACTCACGTGAAAGTAATGCAGGTGAAAGCACCCAGAGCAGCTTGCATTTGTCTGGCTGCCTTGGCAAGCAATGTCACTCTCCTGCTGTGGGTGTTTGCTCACCTGTGGTGTACTGCAGGCTTGTGGCAACTGTTACAACACTTGCTATCAGAACTGGTTGCTGCTGGGGCTGCTTGGCCGGGTCTGTTGCTCACTGCGGTTGGATACGATGTCTACAGCATATAATAGTGATGGCAGATTGTGTGTACTGCTGCAGGTCAATCCTCAGCACAGCAGCCTGTGAGTCCCAGATACACTTCTCAGCTTTGCAGCACGACACAAGCTCATGGTACGCGTCTTCACCTTGACACGTAGTGTGGTGTTGTCATAAATAGGCAAAGGCAGTATGCAATCAGAGCAAGGTAGCAGTGCACCATGACAAGCAAGTTGAACCCATGTCGCAGCATAAGTGCATTGCACCGGCAGATGGACGATGACTACGCATGTATGATCGCCCAATTGCATCATGTTCTTCAAATCCGGGGAATGTAATCAGTCACACCATATTTATGCTGCCTCATGTAGGCTACCTGCTGGCGATAGCTTGACTATTCAAACCATGTGTAGTTGTGCAACAGCTTGGCCAGATACTAGACGTACTGGATGCTGCCAAGTGAAATGTCTGATGTTTGAGCAACACATGTTCCTGCAATCATTGGCACAATCCTCTCGCATGTCCCTGGCTGGTGCAGACTCTGAACAGTGCTGGTGTGCTCGCGATAAACGTGCACGCAGCTGACGCCTTGGCGTCTTGCAGCAAACGCTTCACACGCAAAACAAAACCACATAGAAGCAGGAGCTTGTGGCTTGACTGCACGCACTTGGTGTCATTTGCTGGGCGGGACGGAAGGTACTGCTGGGTTACCATGGGCTTAGCAAAGGGTCTGCTTATGACAACAGCAACG
>LWCB01002755.1:0-13446 GCA_001630525.1 Coelastrella sp. M60 | reverse complement strand
CCAACTGCAGCAATTGCAGGAGCATCATAGCATGGACACCAGTACCGCTGAGGTGGAGAGCAGCACTAACAACAGTAGCAGAGACGTTGCACCAGGTGGTCAGCTAGAGGAGAATCAGCAGCAGCAGCTGATGGCTCACCGACAACAAGTGCAGGAGCAGCCAGAGCACTTGTTACCCTCAGTGATTGAAGCAGCAAGTGACCCTAACAGTCAACAGCACAAACTGCAGCAGCAGCTTGACAGCAAAGTTCAGCTAATTGCTGAGCTCAAGGAAGAGCTCCAGCACATGCAGCAGCAGCTGGCAAATGCTCAGCAGCAAGTTACTGACCTCCAACAGCAGCTACAGTCTGCTTCCTGCGCTGTATCTGACAAGAAAGAACATCTGCACAAGTCTGTAGCAGAAGACAATCCCCAAGAGCAGCAACAGCATCAGGAGCAGCAAGACCCACCAGAGACAAGCAGTGTTGTAGTCAGTGATGATGCAGCAGTCACCAGTCATGTAGATTCCCTCAAGTCTGAAGTAGAGAGGCTCAAGGCTGAGCTCAATGCTGCTGTTGATGCTGCTGCTGCTGCCAAGACCGAGTTGGCAGACAGCAAAAAGAAGTTTGTTGTTGTTGCAAAGAAGAAGCAGGCAGAGTATGCAGCCAGCATCAAGCAGCTGGAAGCCCAATTGGCAGCAGCAAAGGCAGCAGCTGTTGCAGTGGAAGGTTCCCCTGTTGCTGCTTCACATGCTCCTGGACCTGATGCAGTCAACAGGCAGCTGGTCAACCTCAAACAGAAGCTTGCGGATGCTGTGGCAGACAAAGCTGAAGCAGCGATGCAGATTCAGGCCTTGAAGGCACAGGTACGCTGCTGGTGTCACCTGCAGTGAGGTCATAGTGACAGGTGGTTTGCGTATACAATTGCTGTGGTTGCTGTACAATATACAGGGATCTGCTGCAATACTGCACTGTGGACACATCAGCATTGCTCAACCACACCACATGTGCACTTGAGCTGCTTGCTGCTGACCCATCAGCTCGTATTGCATCATCGTCACTTCAGCCGCTTCATCATCGTCACTTCAACTAGTTGTGTTGGTTCTATTCATCTTGGCTCATGCACTGCCCGTGTGATATGCGTTTGTTGTCACCATCACTGCAGGTTGATCAACTTGAGGTGCAGCTGTCTGAGGCTAATGGTCAGCTGCGTGCTGCTGATGCTGCTCAGCTGGCCAGTAAGGAGCAGGCGCAGCAGCACCTGGGACATATCACGGTGAGAGGGAGAACCAACAGAGTATAAAACTGTGATAAACTGTGATAATGTTTGCAGTGTCATGTGACAGGTAGGAGCATGTGGCGTGCTCACCACACCTCCTCACCATGCTTGTTTGCTTGCTCATACTGCTTGTGTCATCTCGTGTGTTGTGCTGTGTTCACACAGTCCCAGCATGAGCAGCGTGTTGCTCACCTCAGCCGCCGACTGGAGGCATCAGAGCAGCAGGTGGAGTCACTCACTGCTCAGCTGGCAGCAGCAGAAATGGCCGCAGCAAATGCCACCAGTGCTGCCACCACTGCTGCCAGCAGCGCCAGTAGTGAGCTGGCAGCAGCAAAGGGTGAGGTGGAGGTAGTCAGAGCTGAGCTGGCTGCTGCCAAACAGGAATGGGAGGCTGAGAAGACAAGGTGGGTTGCACGCCACCAAGTATTGCTAACAGCTGCTGCCTCCTACCTGGTGCAGCTAATTGCCAAAGATACCAGTGGTGGCAGAAAGCCTTGGGGTCTGTAGTGTCATACAGAACACACCCTATATTGCATTCCAATGACTCCAGTGCAGAAAAATAGTGCACACTGCTTATTTGCTCCAGGTCGCAGTTGTTGCAGATGTGCTGTCATAAGCAGCAATGCAAAGGTCTTGAGTCCACTGAGGTCCTTGCTACCCAGCCCAGGGTACTCCTTGCGTGCATGACGGGCCTTCTGCTGCGATCAATCGCTCAGGGGTTGCCCAACTCACCAAGCGATCCATTTGCAACAAGCACAACCCTCCCGCCACAATGCCTGCTTGTCCTGCCCTCCTCACATCTCCCTGATCCACATGTTGCTGCAGGTTAACCCGGGCACTTGATGAGTCAAAGAGGCGCTCAGCCAAGGTTGCCAAGGAGAAACATGCAGCAGAGGTGGCAGCAGCAGAACTGAGGGGGAAGGCAGAGGCAGAGAGAGAGGCACAGAAGATGGAGGTGAGGATGAGGCTGTTGCTGGTGTGTATACAAAGACTGTGACGTTGAGGCAGTTGGTAAAGCATGATTCAACCAGACTAGGAGAGCTGAGGCACTGGTGCTGCTGCAAGAGATAGGCTGTGTTATTCTTGTTGCCTGAAGTGTGTGTTGCTTGGGACAGTCATGAGGTCCTTCTAGTCCTTGAGCATGTGGTAATCTGCACACAGTCATGCTTGCTCCATATGCAGTTTGTCAGTGCAGCAAATCAGCAAGATTTGCTGCTGCTGTTGCTGCTGCTGCCACAGGTTCAGTTGACGCTGCAGCAGTTGGATCAGTCTCGTGCTCAAATCTCCAAACTGGAGTCAGATCTGAGAGACTACAAGACAAGAGCACAAGCCCTGCTGAGAGCCAAGGATGCAGATATTGCTGCAGCAAAGGCAGAGGCTGCAGCTGCTGCTGCTGTCAGCAGTGCTGGAGGTAGCAGCAGCAGTCAATTGCAGCATGATGTAACTGAAATGAAGATGTTGCTGGAGAAGACAGCTGAAGCAGCTCAGCAGCAGATGGAGAAGCAGCAAAAGCAACATCAGGAACAGGTAAGAATGAACAGAGCCAGATTGTAACATGTCATTGGTTGCTTGAAAAAAAGCCCAATGTCAGTCATCAGTATTTTGAACGTGAGTAACCTACTTCTGATGGGAATGACGACCGCTCTACTACAAGTGAAATCTGTTGCGTCTGCCAGTTCACTCCTGTGTTACATTACCAGATGATGCCTGACTACTTCTGTTGCATCACATGTTGGTTGACCTATCACGTAACAGGTGAGCTCCCTGGAGGCTCAGGTGTCTCAGGCCAAGTCCACTGCTGACTACTACCAGCAACTGGCTCATGAGACACAGACCAGCCTGGATGAAGTCAGACAGTCACTGGCAGAGGCTGAGAGTGATCTGGTGGATGTCAAGAGACAGATCAGGGCAGCAAATGCAGCACAGCAGCAGCAGCAGCAGCAACAGCAAGACGCTAACACCAGCAGCAGCAGGGCTGAGGTTGAGCAGGCACAGCAGCTGCAGCAGAAGTGTGAGATGCTTGAAGCTCAGTTGAGTGATGTTCGTGATGAGTTTAGTTCGTACCGCAGCACTATGGAAGCAATGCTTGAGGCCAAGGAGGGTGAGCTGATTCAGCTGCTCAGGAAGAATGCAGCACTCAATGAAGAACTGGGGCAGATCAGGCAGCAGCAGCAGCAGCTGGCTTTAGGGCCAAGAGCATCACAGCGACTGGGGCTGCAGCATGCAGTCAGTGGTGCCAGTGGTATCAGCAGCATTGCTGCGGCAGCACAGCAGCAGCAGCAAGGGGTCGTGGATCTTGGTCTTGGCTTGGGCTTCAGCAGCAGTAGATCTCAGTCAACAGCAGCAGCGGGCCTGCCAGCTGTGGCAGCAGTAGCGGCAACAGCAGCGGATGGTGATGATGGCTGGGGCTGGGATGCACCTGAGACACCTGCTGCGGCTGCTGGCAGCAGTGGAGTGTATGAAAGTGGTGCTGCTGCCGCCACTGCTGCCACTCCTGCTGCTGCTGGTGGTGGTGGTGGTGGCAGCAGTGCAACTGGCAGTCAGGGCAGACTGCTCAGTCAGCAGCTGTTGAGCAACTATGTTGTTTCTGAACCAGGTGAAACTCATATGTCACTTGCTAGGCTCACAGGTCAAATGTGACCTTGATGCCTTGAAATATATTGCTACTGGCGCTTTTATAAGTCTACTTCAGTTAGTGCCCTTCAGCTGCCAATCATTGGCTACGCGAGCTACCGAATGCATGACCCTGCTGTTACTGACGATATTGTTGCGCTTGTCAACAAGGCAGTTTCGAGTGATATGGAGTACATGTCCTGATTGCACTTCAACATTTCAAAGATTGACTGCAGCTTCTTGGTTCTGCTCATGTAGATATTCTGGAGAGTATCTTTGCCACCCCCTCTCAGGCTCCCCCACAAAGTACTTTAGCAACAGGTGACACAGCAGCACTGCAGAATGGTGAGGAGTATGATACAGTCAGCAACAGCAGCGGAACATTCCCAGCAGCACTTCTGCAGCAGCAACAAGCTGACCCAGCAGCAGCAGCAGCACTGGGTGGCCTGTCGGCTGTTGATGTTGAGAGCTTGATGACATTGGCTAGTAAACAAGCTGCCAGAGAGGAGGAGCTGAAACAAGCACGACAACAGGTGTGAGAGTAGTTAACATCTTGTACATATATTGTGCTATGTCAGACTTGCAATGTATTGACAAGTTGCATTCAAAGCATTGACCCTTCCTGCCTACTGCAAGCACCTCTTCACCCTGTCTTGAACTGTACAATTTAGTCTCTACTTTGATCAACATATCATGCTGCTGCTGCTGCTGCTGCTGTTGCTACTACAGATCTCTGTTCTTGAGCGTGAGGTGACTGATCTTGAGAAGGAGTTGTCTCTGAGGTCAGAGATGGAGGCGGCGCTCAAGGAAACACTGAGGGACCTGGAGAGAAAAGTAACAAGACAAGAAACAGGAGGAAGATCAGTGAGCAACAATGATCAGGACGACTCTTACGTTGTGATGATGATTAATGTTACCATCAGAGGTGGCTTTGTGATGTGTGCTCATCTGCTCTTCACTAGTCATGTTATCTACAAACCCTTTTTTTGTGCCTTGTGTGCTCTTTCACATCCCTTTTGAGTGTATATTGTCATGTTTCTCCTCATTGTAAGCACGAGTATGTACTAGTACTACTACTGCCCCTGTCTAAACATCACTGTTTCTCCTGTTTCTTCCCTTCCACTCCCTACTGCTCAGGTTGACATGGAGTACCTGAAGAACCTTGTGATGCAGCTGTATACCACAGGGGAGGCAGAGGCACTGCTGCCAGTGTTTGCAACACTGCTGGCCCTGGGGCCTGAGGAGGTCAGGAAGTGTAGAATGGTGAGGGACACAAATAACACTTCAAGGAGGACTTGATACAAATACAGAAATGATGCACTGATTCAGGCACCAGGAAGCAGGTCTACTTGTTTATCTATGTTTGCGCTGCCGTGATGTTTCTGTGTTGAAGTCTAACAGTATCTCTAAAAGCCACCGTATTACAACACTGGTGAGGTGTAGTGATTCAAAGCAACAGCAAACCGTCTGCTAGACATGGCTTTGCCTGTAGCAGTTAGCAGCTGCCACATATAGCGAAGACCTGCAATGTCATTGATGGTAGAGTCTCTGTGCTGCCTTTCAGGGACTAGATCGTCTGAAGAATGATGATGTTCCCATACCAACAGCAGCAGCAGCAGTGGACTCGGCTAGCAGCATGTTGAGTGGCTGGGCAAACTGGTTGGGAGGAACAGCAGCAGAGCCAGCAGCAGCAGCAGTGACGGGTCCCAAGGACGAGACACCCAGGACTGCAGCTAGTTTGTCAATGCAGAAAACAGCCAGTGGGTGGTTTGGATGAGAATGGGAGATGGTATGCCGGGGTGGTGGTCAGTTGCTCTTGTTTTTGTGGCACTGTCTGCTGCATTATGTTCAGCAATATCAAGTGTGGTGTGGTGTGACTCATCTGCTTCATTGCAACATGTTCCTTGAGTTGAAAGTTGTTGCAAAGTTATCTGCGGACTTCGATAATGTCTAACCGTAACTACTGGTCGAATCTGGCCGGTTGTTTGTACAGCGGACCGTACTGTACGCGTGTAGTAGTGTTAGGTGCTGATACTCACACTGCGTAGTACGGCTGCGCAGCATGCCCACCATCGTGAGCCATCACCCCTCCACGTACGCATAATGCAGGCTGCAGCTACTTAGCTGGCTGAGTCCCGGCAGGTGCAGCCAGCCTGGTGGCACCGGTCGACGAGGTTGCAGGTCAGTCATCGAAGGCACCTGCTGTGAGTGCCACGTCATCCAAGGTTACCTTCCGTACTTCACAACTGAGGTCGCGGAGTTGTGACAGGTGGCATTGCTAATCACATGAAATACGCGTCGAATAAACTCAGACAGGCAGTTCCAATTCTGCCTAATTGCTTATAAGCTTCAAGATCATCACTTGAGCTGCATTTTTTACGGACTGATCAAGATCTGACTGCACTTCAGTTGACAGACACACGGGAGTGTAGCTTGCGTTCATATTGATCGGCCACCCTGAACACAAGCATGGTCAAGAGTGTAGCACGGACGGTGCTGCTTCTTGCGTTGTGCGTTGCCGCGGTGCAAGGTGCGGACGGGCGACCGCGGTCATCAGCGTCGGCCTGTACAAGCTGGCACTGATCCCGCTCTTTCACGGCAACACGCTTAAGCATGCTGCATAACTCTGCCGTGCCGGGGTCCCATCAGCACCACGCCATTACATCATTTGTTGTGCACGATTAGCTCCATCGCCAGAAACAGTGGATGCGGTAGTTGCGCCTGTCAGCTCTGTCATGTTCACCCTGTTGATGATCATGATTCCTGTCAATTTACACATGATCTGCTTCACAATGCACTTTGGCACCTTTGTACTGTGATCACTGCAAGAAATGTGCCATCATTGACAGTGTCGTCATGATGGCATCTCAGCTGCTTGATGCTGCCGCCTCTGGCACTGGATCTGCAGGTCAAGGCGTTCCCAGCAGTTCAGAGTGCCAGAACCGAGCCAACTCCATTGGCCAAAGCGGGCTGCTGAGTCAACTGTCTTCTTGTCAGTCTGGTGCAACACCAGAGTGCTGCTCAGCGGTAAGCCTTTGCACGTGCACTGACAATGTTAGATGCCCTTCTTGTCTGAAACTAATCAAGAGCTACACAGAATCTGGTTAAGCGTGTGACACGCTGCCGCAGTTGTCAGGCACTTGCAAGCTCTTGTCGCAAAACCATCACGCAGCAGGACAGGTGGTGGATCGGGTCGTGGCAAGTTGATAGTATCAACTTGCTGCTGTGATGTGTGTCAGTCTGACAAGCATGGCCAGCTGCCATCCCAGCCTTGTAGCTGCCAGCAATAGACCAGTTATTGAAAATACAACTTGATACAACTTGCTTGCATGATTAAACTTGCTGCAATGCGATCGAGTAGGCCTGCTTGGGTTGCCCTTGAGACTCAAACGACATGGTGAAGCAAGTGGCATCTCATGGTTCACAAGATGCCACCATGGCACTTTAAATCACACACAATGATTGCAACTGCAGCTTTAAGTTCTGATTCCACAAACTGCTGAAAGTTGCTATTGCTATTGCTGCTGCTGCTGCTGCTGCTGCTGCTGCTGCTCTTGCCAGGCACAAGATCTTCTGGGCTTCCCTGGGTCAGGACAGCTTGCAGGATGTGAGTGGTGCTGAGAATGACATTGCCGCTGCTTTGCTGCTGCTGCTGCTGTTGATGATGTTGATGCTGCTGCGGTGCCTTGCATGCGTTTAGCCTTACACAGTCATCCAATTGCCTTTCAGAGGCCACTCGTGGGCTATCAGATGAGGTATGCTTGCACATGATGATGCTTTGCAAGACTTTGCAATTATGTGGCACGCTCTGCTTTGACTGTCATCTTCCAAAGAATTGGTCAATGTTCTGGTATTCAGTCCCTGGTCTCATAGAAATCTCATCCCACTGGAGCCAACTTGCTCCTGCTGCTCACCTCCTCAGGTTTATGTAACGCTGATGTTCTTGAGGCGACCCTGGCGGGCATTGATCAGAACTCACTGGCAAGAGCTGCTGGGGTGGGGAGAGCAGAAGTACAACAACGGTGAGGAATTGATAGCAGTGGAGCACTCAGCTGCCAGCAGACACAACACTTTTGGGCCGCAACAACTAGGCAGACATTTTTCGATGTGGTCGTTGGCAACTCAGTTGCCAGCCTGCTACTATCTAATACAGGGGGAAAACTTGCTTCTCATTCACAACCCACACTGTGACTGATACGCAAGTTTTCCCCCTGTATCAGCAGACATCAACCATTGAGTGAAATTGACATTTTTTGACGCTCACAGAATCTAAGAAATAGGATGGCTTCAGTCGACTGCAGTCACTGTGTTGATACTCCTCGGACTGCGGAATGACGCAAAAGTTCAGAAGACTCCAAAGTCACCTTGGACGGTCCAAAGCAATTCATCTGTGGAAGCATGCTGCAATCACTGCAAATTGATACTTGGGGTATGATTGGTGTAGCACCCACTGGCCAGGCTCTACTGTTGCAGCAAGCCATCAGATACTGGTTTGACAAGCAAGTCATTGCCTTGATGGATTGTGCAGTCACTCCTAGACCACTACGGTAGTGATCGGTCACTGCTCAAAACAACTCTCCTGGTTCTTTTGAGTTTCAGCTAAGGCTTGAATCAATGGCCAGGAAGTCTTATCACTACCGCTGCTCTTGTTGCCTTGCAGGTTTGATGCATGTGACATCCCCAATGCTGCTCGTAGCGGCAGCTGCCCCTCAGCTACTGCTGCACCTCAAGCCACTCCAGGTGAGCTGAACTTCCAGGCTGGCGCCCCTGTTGACAGATTCTGAAATCCGGAAAAACGGCTTCATGAGAAATCCAGGATTTTGTTTGACAGCAGCTGGTACCGAATGGTTACCATCATGTGGGCTTGTGAGAACCATGAGATGTGGTCAGTGAATGATAGTGCTTTGTTTTGGAGGGTCCTGGACCCTTCAGTGTGGGCATGTTATGCCTGCCACATGCTAGATGCATGTCACTGTGCAAGCCTTCAAGTTGATTACTGTTGCACATTGACACGCATCTAGCATATGGTGAATTATCCATATCAGCATAGGATATATACCAAGGCCACCCGACTTGTCATGCCAAGTGATGTTCTGCCAGCACAAGAAGAACTGCATGAGTAGCCACCCGGTGTTGTACATGTCACTGCCAGGTTACTTAGCGGTGCTGACTCATTGAACATGTCAATGGCACTTGATGGCAGCAGTGATGGCTCTGTAAGTGCAACCATCCAGTGCCACAGGCTGCCAACATTGCTTATACGCTGCTAGCCACCCTGTGACAAGGTTGCCCCAGCACACCAAGCTTGGGCAATATGGCTGATTCATGTTGTCTTGTATTGCTGCTGCCACTGTCTGCAGCAGCAAGCCCAGCAGCATCACCTGCTGCCACCCCTGCTGCCACCACCACTGCTGCTCCAGTTGAGGCTGCCACTGGCAGCCCCCCTCCTCCACCACCACCACCTGCTGATGGCAAACTAGGTGGCTGGTTCCCGGGAAAATATCTGGGGATGGTTGTGCAGCATGTCAAGGGAAGGAAGTGAGTCACAATGAACCTGTTCTATGAAGATGATATGTCACAACTTGTCACAGTGGCACTTGCTGGTAACATCTCAAGCCAACAGCAGGCTGACAGCAAGCTAGGTTATATATCATACTCTGTACTTGCTCTGTACTATGGTGAACTGAGGTGTGGCGAAGCTTTCACCGGGCTCAGCAGAGGCTTCAACTGCATTGTTAGAGACTGAGTCAGTGTTGCAATTGTTTTGCAGGCTGCTTCAGACTTCCGTTGATGTCAGCGCCCCATACACCAACGTAGCAGTCGACACACAAGCCAAATCCCAGGCATCAGCTACTGGCACTGCCAGCGCAGCATCACCCGCTGCTGCTGTCAACACCAACACCGACACCAACACCAATGGGGGAGTGGGCAAGGGTGCCATCATTGCTGCTGTGCATCAGGCTGCTGCAGCCAAAGCTCAACAGGTGGCCGATGCAGTGAACCAGGTGCGTGAACGGGACAGCCTTGCAAGCTGCTGTTATGGTGTTTGTGTAAGAGTCCCACAGGACCTAACTAGGCTGGTGGAATGAAGGTATTCAGATCAACTTTGATCCCACCCGCAAAGTGTGACCTGAAGCCATACTCACCACAGATGACAGGCAGTTCTCTGAATCTTGCAGCTTTTCAGCTTGAATCGTTTGAAAAGGAACTGTATATTTGACTGTCAATGTATGCTCTGCTAGCTGCCTTTGTTTATCTGATGGAACCCTTGCTTGATCTTGCAATGAGGTGACTATGTTGCCTTGTGTACAGGCTTATCAGGCCAAGATGGACCAGGTCAACGCAGCTGTAAAAGCAGCACAAGATGCTCAGGCAGCAATGACCCAGGCAGCAACATCAACAGCAACTTCAACTGATCAGGCAGCAAAGCATCCGCTGCTGGCTAAGCTGGCCATGGGTCGCAGACTCTGAGGAGTTTGATCAGGAGATGTCATAACGCCGTTACAGTTTACTGAGCCTCTGAATGAGACACAGTGTCTGAAGCTCACTTCTGCATCACTCCATTGACACTGGCAGCTTGGCATCCAGCATAATGCTTGAATTCGCCAACTGGAGGCTTTTAGACACCACTAGTGTTGCTTCATGCATGGTTCTGAGTACATTTCCACTTGGCAGTGGTCCAGGTGGTGTTTCCAGAATCTACGTGGTTATTATGGGAATGCATCATGATGGTGCCTGCACTTCAATCACAGCCCCAGGCTGCATGAAATTATGTTTTAATATTAATAGCAATATAAGCGGCCTACCAGTATCAATCATCATGACTCAGTTGGTCAAATGAGGCACTGACGCTGTTGCAATATGACCATTCATGGCTATTGTGTTTTGCTTCCATAGTGGGGTAAGGCACTATGGCAGCATACTTTGGAAGTTGATGATGTGTAGCTGATCAGTGGAGGCAACCTGCCAGATGCACATGCACCTATTTGATCAAGTTGCAGAGCATGGCTGCAGCTATTCATATTTTGTTGTTGTGGTTTGACAGCCAGGTGTACACGTCACAAGCAGGCACGGAGCACTTCACTTTGTGTGTGATCCCAGTCCAGAAGGTTGTATGGCATAAAGTTGCTGCACCATCTTTTGACTTGTATCATGCTCAGCAGCAGCAACAACAGCAGTGTTTGTTGATACCTTCTGCACCAATGCACGTGAGTAGTCTGTTTTAAGTTGGGTCAAGCTGTCACTTTCTTACCAGGATTTTGAGGACGGTTTTTGAATATTGCTTGCGCACCCTCAGTAGTAGAACCCACTCTTGACACCCAGGACTTGAGACGGAACCCTTGAGGAGCTCAGCACGATGCTCATTGTTGAATGCATGACAGAGCTTTGCTTCAACTAAGTAAAATCAACCGCACTCAGCCTGAAGTTTCGAACTCTACTAGAGCACATGCAACAAATGATGTGGTCACTATCGTAATCATTCAGCAGATCGGCTGCACCCTTGCCAAGAGAATGCAGTGATTGCAGCTGCCGTAAGTGTGTAAAAAGTGGCCAACGATGCAGCATTTGAGATAGTCAGATGTAGCACGAGATAAAGGTGCCTCAGGTGTTGGACGTGACTTCATCCAGATTATCCCCAGATTGTATCAAACAGTAGAATTACCCCCTGCGACCACAAGAACCTTTTGGATTTGCCGGCTGAGCCAGCCACAACACTTGACAACAACATCCTCTGAAAAAGCCTTTCAGTCAGAAGGAACTCAGCAGGGGATGCTGGAATAGACTAGTACCACAATTTGCCAGCAGTTTTGTCAGGCCACTGCCGTCACACGGTGTAGATGCTACAGTCACGTTGTTATCTGCTGTGCCAACAAGCCTTGCAACATGAAGCAGCAAGTGTGAGTACAGTAAAGTGGGTATGATGCAACTGCTAAAGCAGTATGCCAATGTTTCCACAATCGCCAGAGCGGTACAACTGTGCATGTACAGCCGGTGGGTTGCAATTGATGTGCGCAGGCTTAGCGTTTGTGACCCTTGAGGTGTTGTGTGATATGAGATTGTGTGATTATGCGCCAGAACGTGCGAATTGCTTGATGTGGTTGGCGCTAGGATCGTTCAAGGTGTGTCACACTCCACTGAAGTCTAGTCACCGCGTCAGGTCACATGGCGCCCTTACTGGCCACTTGGTGTACGCTTTGTCAGGTGCAGCGCTGATACAGAACACCTAAAATATCAGTATCTATGCAATCAAGTATGATAAAGACGTTTGAATCAGTTGTATAGGATCGATATACTCCCGGAAGCAGCGCTCGCACGCACGTTTCAACATGCTGCTACAAACGCAACCATATAGCTTAATGGGTTCGGTGGTAATAAGTGCGTTGAAGCCTGCACTGTGCTCTGGTGCTTTCTTGCTTCAAAGGCATCTGCCTGCCCACGTCAGTGCTGCTGCAGCAAATCAGCAGCGACACATGTCTCAAGGAGCGCCGGAAGATGTCAACAGTTTTGTTCGTGAGGTGTGTGCAGACCGAGTGGGTCACGACATGGTTTACCTCAATACTCTGCAACAGACAGCAACCTTCACAGGTACCAGACCGACAGCTGTGATCTGGTATACCTGCATGTCGTACCCAGAGCAGCTGCGTATCAATGTGTCTTTTAGGCCATGGAGATTCTTGAGATCCACCCCAAGCTGCAGCAGGCAATCTTGAACCCTGACAAGAGGCTTAGTGTTGAGTTAAGGGTGAGTGTATCTGCTGTTCAACCTATCCACTGGCTTTGATGCAGGGGATTGCAGCAAGGCGGATTACCGTGATATGCATTGACTCTATAATAATAAGCTTGTAGCGTCTGACTGCCACTGCTGCATACTGTGCTGGGCAGTAAACACCACAACATGTTTGTTAATTACAAGGCTCAGTTGGTGGCTTGGTACTGGATCTGGCATCATGCTTGCATAGAATTGCATGCTTCATACCTTGGGGCTTGCTGCTGCTGCTGCAGGTACAAATGGACAGCGGGGAGGTCAAAACGTGAGTCGCTGTCTGCAGCAATGCGTTGTAAACAGTCTGGGTCATGCTGGTGTTGCAGCAACACAGGGTATCAGCCATGACGAACATACAGCAGCATCGTCAATAGTAGAAATGTGTCAGAGCAGCAGCAGCGGTCAGGCCAAGGTCTGCTTGAGGCACTACAGCAGCATTACCAACAGCAGGAAAGTTGAAATGTACTCCTTGTTTCAGCTACACGGCTCAGCTGTGACCTTTGCCATCACCCCAGCTGACACCACACTGTCCTGCTGCTATGCTGTCGTTGTCACGCAGCTTTGGCGGCCACAGAGTGCAGCACAACAACAGCAGAGGTCCCTTCAAGGGCGGAATCATCTACCACCCGGATGCAACATTGGACAGCACAGAAAGGTGCACACAGCTTTATCAGAAGCACTGCCAGCAGCAATGGCAGCAGCATCATTATCACCATCTCCAGAAGCAAGATCAGCAGTGTGTTCTTCTGCACTGCAGCACCTCATGATATGTCTGTCAGGGAATGAATGTATGAAAGGCCTTGGTCAGGTGG
>LWCB01002753.1:0-15401 GCA_001630525.1 Coelastrella sp. M60 | reverse complement strand
CTGCGTGATGCTATTGCCTCCCTGTATGAGAAGCTGCGGCCTGATCAACTAGTGGTGTGTGTGCCAGAAGAAGGTGGGCAGGTGTGAGACATCAAATCCTGCTAAGTCGTAGATTCTAGAGTAACAAGCGTGCATCTGCAGCAGCTGACATGGTTTGGCAAGCCACGAAGAGTGAATGATCTTGTGTTCCTGAAAATCAGACTAAGACTTGCCTGCTGACAAGGGCTATCATCATCATCATCATGTCAGCTGACAGTGACTATATATGGCAGTGCAAGATGGTCACCACACGATGTCCTCTGAGCCTGGTGCTAGTCAAACTGGGTACGTGGCTCTGTAATGCATCAGCCGGTCCTCTGCAGGCGTTGTGGCGAAGCACAGTGGAGCTTTCTATTCTGTAGCACTGATGTAGTGGTGCCTACTAGCAGATGTCTCACGCACCTCTTTTCTTGTTATGATCTCTGCTTGTCTCTGCTTGTTATATTCTCTCAGGTGTTTATCTGACAATGCGAGCACTGCTTCAGCCAGGTGATAAGGTGGTATGTACCTACCCAAGCTACCAGTCCCTTTATGAGTTGGCTGATACCAGTGGCTGTACTATGTCATTCTGGGAGCCTGAAGCGGGACCTACAGGCAGATTGACCTTTGACATCAGGAAGGCCCTGGTAAGCAACAGCGGAAGCAGCAGCAGCTGTAGCAGGCGTGCATCAGTGGTCTGCCAGTGCTGCATATATGTGTCACTGACTCTAGTGGAACATAAGGCGTGGAAACCACTCGGATGTGATGATTACATGGCAGTTTTGTGTTGCAGCTGTATGGGATCTTCCAGATGATGCCTTTCAACACATTGCTTGGCACCTAGCAAGGGTCAGTGGCTGCTACTCATTCTATGACTTATTGCTCAATGTGGGGCCCGTTATATGTTTCTTGCACCTCTGGTGGTCTGCAGGCCTTGATAACGCCTGACACCAAGCTTGTTGTGGTGAACTTTCCACACAACCCCACTGGTGCCACGCTGGCTGCTGCTGACTGGACAGCACTTATTGACCACTGCAGAACAGTGGGGGCTTATCTTTTCAGTGATGAGATGTACAAATTCTCTGGTAGGGACAGTACGCAGCATGCAATTATCATCAGATGTGTCTTGCTGCTTGTCAAGCATCGCTTTGTATGGCTTTGGTATTTGACTGGCAGGCTATGCAGTAGCCGACTGTTGTGCAAAATTTCTCCCGCTGGCTGCAAAGAGTATGATAGTCGACGCTGGCAGTGGTCAGATATTGTCAGCTTGCTGCTGAACTCTGCATATGCCTAGTGTCCTGTTCTGGACATGACATAAGCAGCAGGATTGATTTGTCATTTTCTTGTTGGTTCCTCAGAGCTTCCACCCCTGGCCCCCTTGCCTTCAGCAGTGGATTGTTATGAAAAGGCTGTGAGTCTGTGTGGTCTGAGCAAGTCATGGGGTTTACCAGGGTTGAGGCTGGGCTGGATTGCCAGTCAAGATCAGCAGCTGTTGCAGCAAGTACTTACTCTGAAGGACTACACCACAATATGTTCCAGTGCACCAAGCGAGGTGAGTCATCTGAGCTGTGCCTTCTGATAGCTGGCTCCAAGTTTGCAGCTCCAATGCTTACTGCCAGCAACAGCCAAGGTGCCTTGCACTGCATGAGATGGCTGTGCCCAGAGGTTGTGTAAGGAGTTGCTGCCTGGTTCAATCATGAAGTTTGCCTGGACATATCCTCACCAAGGATTCAGATCCGGCCGTGAACACTTCATTGGGCCTAGTGCGATCGGATGCCTCCAGCAACGAGGCCCTCCTCATCTTGACAGCTCTTGTCAATCAGTGAAGAAGTGTCTGTATTGTGTCTCCTTCAATGCAGGTGTTGGCTCTTGCAGCAGTGCGTGCAACAGCTCAGCTTACTAAGCGCTGCAGAGACATCATCAGCAGTAACCTAACCGCTGCCAACGAATTCTTCAGCCGTTGGAGCCATGTGTTTGAGTGGCACGCTCCTGAAGCTGGTCCCATTGCTTTCCCCAGGTGAGACTACTAGCCATCTACTAGGTGCCTTCTGTACAGGTGTCCAGGGGCATAATGGCATGGATCTGTGGATCTGAAAGTCCCCCTATATATGCATTTTTTACCAGAAGAAGTGGTAACTTGGCTCGTGCAGCAACATGCATGCGATGACAATGAGAATCTGGTGATATCGCTGCTTCTAAGGGGTGTTATAAAGCGCTCACAGTGAGGTGCAAATAACAACACAACTTGTGCAATGCAGTGATTCTGCTGCCTATACTGCTGTACATGTCAGCGTAATGAGGCCTGTTTCTGACCTGGTACCAGAGCTACTGATGCCATCATGTCAGTTGACTACAAATAGTGACGATATGCCTTTCTAATCTTGTCTTTGTTGTTGACAGGTTGATTACTGGCGAGGACATCAGTGCGTGGTGTGATCAACTAGTGCTGGAACAGGGAGTCCTGCTGTTACCCGCTGAAGTGTATGACCATGAAGCCAGCACTAAAAGAGGACACTTCAGGGTTGGGCTTGGCAGGAAGAATCTGCCTGAGTGTCTGCAGCAGCTGGACGCCTGGCTGTCTCGCAGATAACAGCAGTGATAGCCTACAAGACACTCGCCTGCCAGAGCTGCTGTTCACTCGAATACTTTCTTTACTTGAAGTAGTGAGTGCCAAGTCAGTCTCACTGCGATCATAGCGTCAAATTTGAACAGAGGTCGCAAGGCTCACGCCGTTCATTCCAGCAATATGATAACCCACTCAGCGGTAGGGCCACCTAGTCTTGCGGCACAAGAGTTGTGCAGACCACTGAGTAGCTCCATTTCCATGTAAACAGAGCTGTCTGCAACTAAACAGTGTCATTTGTCACACTGCAGCTGTCACTTCAGCTTTATGAGATACATAACATAAAGCAGCAGCAGACAATAAGATACACAATATGCAGCAAGCGTAATTTGTAATAACCATTACTTCAGCACCATGTACTTGCGTCCGTCAATGATGCCAACTTTCGCTACTTGCAGCAAACGTTTCTTGAGCAGTGTCTTGCCATCATTCCCTATCTGCGCCAGATTCAGCCTTTCCTGTAACAGCTGCAACTGCTCTGTTGGCACCGGACCCATCTGAGTTAGTGCCTGGATGATGCCATCAGTGGTAGGCACCCCTTGAGCATCAAGCTGCTCAGCTGTCCAATCCCAAGGGGCCAATGAACCTACACCCCCAGATGCTACTGCTGCTGCTGGTGTGGATGTAGCCATTCCTGTAGATGCAGTGTCCTCGCGCTTACGTTTTGACATGCTGCTTGCTGCTGCTGCAATGGCGGCTGGTGGAGGTGTTGCCCTACGACCAGCACCGGGTGGAGGTGTCTTCCTGCCTGCTGTAGTCTTGGCTGCTGCTGCAGCCAGAGGAGGTGTTGCTGATCTAGCTGCTGCTGCTGATACTGCTGCTGTTGGTGGTGTTGTGCCTCTTCTGCCACCTGCAGGTGTAGCACCTCTGGCAGCAACAGCAGCTACAGCAGCACCAGGAGGCGTGACACTGCGCTTCCTCTTCTTGATGGCTGGACTGGCATCATCTTCTCTCTGTGGGACAACACAACAGACATGCAATCATTGGATAGGTCAAAAGCAGCACAGTCAACCAGTAAATTCTCAGCTATCACTGACCTCAATTACTGCCTTCATGAAGTCAAGCTCGATGTTTCGAGCCGACTCTGGTGCTGCAATGAAATGACTCCTCAACCTGAGAGCCCCAGCTGCACATACAACATTGAGCGATATTTATGTGGTAGCCTCTTTCTCCACTCGCTCACCTCTCTCTGTTCCGCCAGCTTATCCAGATCATCAGCATCAAATTCACTCTCATCCACGTCCAACATGTCCTCATCAGGATCAGCAGCAGCACCCTCAGCAGCTGCAGCAGCAGCAGACTCCTTGGCCGCTGCCTCGGCCGCCTCAGCTGCTGCTTCTGCCTCTTGAGCCAGCTTCTCTTGCTTTGCTTTCTCAGCTTCATCTTCCTCGTCATCTCCCTCGAGACCTGCAGCCAGACAACCAGAGCAACAGCACATGCAATAAGTTATGGGCCATGGCACGCATTCATCACATGACAGCATGCCAGTTGACCTCAGGAAGAAGAGAGCCCGACACACATAGCACACAACAAAACTCCAGGCTGACACGCATGAAATACACATCACATGACATATCACACAACAGCAAGGAACTGCTTGCAGTTGCCTCTACTACTATTACTGCAGTGGCTGCAGCAGCAGTTGCTTAGATCTCTCTCTCTCTCTCTCTCTCTCTCTCTCTGTGTATAATTCTCACCTAGTTGTTTCCTGTATCCTGGGTCATCATCCAGCCCCTCCTCATCACTAGCACCTTGCTCCAGGTCATCATCAGCAGCCTCTTCAGCAAACTCCCAGTCAACATCCTAAAGGGGCATTGACAACAGCTACTTTCTTGACAGCAGTGGCAACTTCATAAGCATAATGCTATCATGACAGATGACACAGCAATGCAGTGGGAAATGCATCCTTTCACACTTCTGTGTCTTCATCTGTACTCCACAGATTCCAGGATCATCACTCATGAAGGGCAGAAGTAGGCACACATCATTACGTCTCTGAGAGAACGACATGGGCTTTCCAGCCCACAATGAGCCAATGTGTTTAACTGCCAGCTAGCCTCTTGACAGCTTAGCCTTATCCACTGTTTGGGGATATATATCCCTAGCTATGTGCCTTGAATGTCAAATAGCCAACTAGCTCAATCTTGCTGACAACTCTTGCTGACAGATGCTAAATTAGCAGCTGACCACATGCTGGTATCAGCCTCGGTGGACTGGCTGCAAGCAAAAATCGCAACATCACCACCCGCAGCAACACTCTGCAAGCTGTACTCCCTGTGCCTCACCTCTGTAGGCATGACAGGCCTGAGATCATCTTCCTCTCCCGCATATATGTCATCAGCAAGTGCATCTTCAGGATCCTCAGCACTCTTGGGCCCTGTGTTGAGTACCCAACCATCGAGGACGATAAGAAAGCAATGCATGGTGTATGTACACTGGCAGCAAGGCCTGCAGATGATGCGTGAGGACTGCTGTGCTTTGATGCACATATGCCCGCCAGGCTGCACAACAGCAAGTAGACCACGTGAAGTTTCAACCAGTGCATGGCATGCCACACGTGATGATACTCACCTGCTTTGCCTGCTGCTGCAGCAGTAGACCCCTGTCTGCTTTGACCCCTTGCCTTGGCCTTCTTCCTTTTCCCCCACCCCTCATCATCTTCTAATGCCCCCATGTCATCAGACTGCTCTCCCTCACTACTGGCATCAAGTAAGTTCTCGCGACTGCCAGCAGCATTGCTGCCATACTTGACTGCCAGCTCAGCCACCTTGTCCTTCAGTATTGGCTGTTTACACAAGCACCAGATACAAGCAAATCTTATGGTCAACTCTATGCTGAAGACATGAGAATGATATTGCAGACAAGAAACATCATAAGCACTACTGGTTTGACAACAGAGGGTTCAGCGCCACATGGTGACTGCTGCCAACTGCCGCTGTCAACTCAAGAACCACATAAACCACTTGCATTTGCAACTCCAAAGTCCACAGGAGTGCTTGCAGCACCCTTGGCATTGCTACTGCACACTCTGGGTCTTCACAGAGCGGCACTGCTGCATATCAACGGCTGTAACGCACCAAGGCCTCTTCCTTGAGCTCCTTGTCTGCTGCTGCTGCTGCTGCCTCCCGCTGCATGGCTCGCCGCATTGACTTGGGCATGAACACCCCGGCATCTGGGGCATCATCCGCAGCTGCAAGCTTCTGTGCTGCTTCCAGTTCATCTATACTTTGGAGAGCTGACCTGTCAACCAACAATTGAGCAGCCCAGCCATGAAATCTTTTTGGGCCATGAGAAGTGATCTACAGTGTGTTGATGATGCATCGGCATGACAAACCTGTCACAGCTGCAGGAGTCACGCTGCTGTGATTTCATGCAGCAATTTCTACTGCATTAGAAGTTGTGACAGGAAAAGCACCTGATGATCGGCTTGAAGGTATAGCTCGTGTCCAGCGGGTAGACACTGAAATCTCGACCAGCCTGTGGTATGTGCACATTATATTATACAAGAGTGAATCAGTTGACAGGCACAAACAGGCACCACGTACATCACACTACTGCATCTTGCTGCTGCTAGGATAACCATCAACGATAGCTGACAGCTGTCCATTGCTGCAATGAGGTGAGCTGTTCTATTGTTGCTACATGTTCTTAGCTGCTGTTGTGTGTGAATGTTGCAAGGTGTTACGTGATATTTGTAGCGGAGTCTTCACTTGCTGTCTGTGTGTGTATGCTAGTACAGCAATTGAACCGCCTGTCATACCTTCATGAGCACAAAGTAGTTATTGCCTGCATCTGTGCGTGGCAGGCCCTGGAGCTGCTTGCCAGTGCTGCTGCTTGCTGCTTGTTGCTTGCTGCTCAGTATCAACGCTGGTGGTTGCTGTGCAGCTGCCTGAGAGCTGCAGGACAAGGAGCGGACAGCAAGCTGATGTCTGACAGGGTTACAATGGTGTTGGGCTGCTGAGAAGTTGCGCTGTGGTATGTGCAGCAAAAGCTTTAAGGAAGGCCATCTGGCGCAATCACCAACAGCTATGAGTAATGCACTGACCGCATGAACTGATACAGTGGGGTGTTGCTGCCTGTTGATGTCCACCATGAACAAGATGGTCACCACTGAAAGCTGGTTGACTGCTGAGAAGTCATTGACTAAGTGCTGCTATGCGAATTCTTCTGGTAGCAGCAGAGGCTCTGGTAGCCGCACCTTTCCCGCTGTCTGGAGGTCGATTGAACACTGCTGGGGTCCACGCACAACAAGTACTCCCCATCATGGTATTGAGGGTGTCCCTGCACAAGTCAACTTGCTCAGCATCGCCATTGCTCCTCATACAAGATGGTACCAAAGCAAACAACGCGATACAACAGTGCCTGGCTGCTCAATAGCTGCAGACAACATCTACTGCAGTGGGGCCTGCTGCAGAGATGTGACTCTGTTCGACCCTTACCACAGGAAAGCGCCCAGCCACATATCTCCTTCTACGTTGCAAGGCACCGGCTGGTACTAGGTTGAACACCCCGGAGACCCCAGCCTTCGCCTGCGGGCATTAGGTCACCCAATGAGTGTCTCCCATGCTCAGCACATGATTGATCAGATAGCTGACGCACTATAGACACCTTAGCTTGATGTTGGCCTTCCATGTGAATCAGAGACGACAAGCAAGCGATGAGGTGAGCATCGTGTCGGAAGATGCACAAGTCCTCGCGCTCTATCTTCTAGGTCACACCCATAACAGCTGATTCCAACCTTATCTGTTTAGGTCAATGAAGCTGTCACAACATCAGCAGGGAGCGAGCTGCAAGTGCTTTTCCTCGCTTGAAAGCAGGTTACAAGCAGTACATGCCCAGGGTTCACATGATTTGACACAAAGTCAGCAACAGCACGAACAATTCTTGACATTGGAGCAAGACAGGAGTAGCTGCCTTTGTGGAAACCATGGCCAATCTCATCTGGGTGACCGTGTGCATTGCAAACCCCACATAGGCAGGCAGGGCTTCCTGGTGCCTCACTCAGATGTCTGGCTCAGTGAAGGCTTTGTCTCGATGGCTTGTACTCGTTGCAGCTCTACGTCTGCTTTCTGGTATGGGATGAGTTGGTTGTTGACCCGGTCATCTTTGTAGATTCAGGCCCCTACCAGCTCTGTGGGTGCCACCTCTACATGTCCAGCAGCATGTCTCATTACGCGCCGATTTTGCTGCAGTATACATCGGAATATTTGACCCATCTAAGTTCCGTACGGCGTTGATAGACTTGCAACCAGACCTGGGTAAGCGCCATAAGCCATGTACACTGTTGAGCGGGTTCTTGCAGGTTCGTTTGCTAAGCGCTGCTAAGCGCTGAGATTGTTTACTATGGTCTCTGCAGTGAATGATCTTTATGGGCGGCTCTTCGCAACTTGGACGCTGCTAACCTGTGGGTTGTGCCTGATATGCGCACGCAACCCAACCAACGCTGCCATATACGGTGAGCAAAGGCTGAAGCACAAAGCCAAGTTTTTGAGGGGTGTGCTGCCTGTGTACAAGCAGCAGCACCAGTCCTAGGATATCACAGTGACAGTTGTGCACTGTTTGAAGGTACAGCCATAAGGTCTATACACAGCAATGTCTGGGCATGATGACACTCTTTTGCTGCGTGCCCGCAGGAGCTACCCTTCTGTCTTTCGTGGTTGCCCTTGTTCATTTCGTGAGCGAGCTGTTGATATTCAGAACCATGTCAGTCAAAGGTGCTGCTGCCCCCATGGTTATCGCAGGTAAGTATTGCAGTGATGCCTGTTGAGTGGACATACTGTTTGGCAGCAGCACCTTGTTTTGACATTGGGTTGCTTCATTTGTACACATATATCATCCATTGTGTCTAAGCCATCCGGTAGGGTTTGGATTATTGACAAGCACCCATAACACTTGATCAGCCAGTCCTGAATATGGAACCATGTAGGCTTAGCAGCTGTAGTGCGCAAACGTACATCACAAGTAGTAACAGTGGAACAGGCACTGCAGCGCATATGTGCAACCACTGTCACCCATGGTGATATGGGTGACAGAGTAGAAGCTGCCAGCATGCTGTTGCTCAGAGTTGCAGCAGCAAGCACATACCATGTATCTGTTGCCATCGTCTCTGTTTTCAGGACCGTGTGCCTTTCGCTGTTTGTGCCACATTGATTGATGAATCTGCCTGTGTGCAATCCTGCACTACATCCCTGTGCATTGCCTGCATCATGTCATACAACTGATGTTGAGTTCTGTGTGGTTGTTATTCAGGCTTATCCACCCTCTGGATGGGTGCAGGGTGGAACTACTACACTGTTTACAGCACACAGGGAGGACCAGCTACAAGGTGAGCAGCAGTCTAGACAATTGCGTAGAGAGCGTGCAGCCCTGCACACAATGTCACTTCTGCAATATCTGCTTTTTGGAATGTATATTTTTGAGCATCATATGCCTGGCTGCCATGTTGCAAGTGTCAGAAGGCTCTTGCTTTGTTGCGATGTATGATCAGTGATGCTGACCTCTCTGGAAGCTGCTGCTGTCGTTCAGCAGCAGCTCTGCCAGCAGCATTGTGTGTTGGTAGGATATCAGTATAGCCAACTTGACCATGTGTAGAGGGCATGGCACTTTGAGGGGTTTAATCCAAATGACCAGCACACCAGGCAACTTGCTGTGTATTTGGTTACTCCTGGCTTTGAATCATAGGCAGCATGGTTATGTTTCGTGCAGTGAGCAAGTCAACGGTCCCGTTGATGCCAAGTTGCAAGGCAAACAAGAATGAACCCAACAGGCAGTAAGAGCGTTGAGTCTGGAGCCATCACAATGTCCATGGGTCTGTTCCTCATGGGATTACTGGAGGGTCGTTAGTCATATATCTGCAGATTGGAGATCAGTCGACATGGGGTGTTAAAAGGAGGTCTGGCTTGTGCAGCAAAGTGATTGCTGGCTGATGATGGTCAGCAATTGCAGCTCTCAACAACACAGTCGAGCCCACGGACTCGTGTATGGTTTAGCACTGATAGCAGTTCTTCACAAGTGAGTTGGGATAGTAATCACCGCCTTGTCCGAAAGTGAGAGACTCAATGGGTGATTTGAGGCGCGGGGCCGATGGCCGCAAGGCTATAAAGCAGTGATTATTATTATTATTATTATTATTATTATTATTATTATTATTATTATTATTATTATTATTATTATTATTATTATTATTATTATTATTATTATTATTATTATTATTGATAGCAGTTCTTGGAAGCCTTCCATGGATGCGCCTGGTTCCTGCAGATATCTGTAACAATCATTGTGACGGACGGACTTGTTTGCCTTATGAACATAGGTTTAGTGAGTACCACTGGTACATCTACAGCTCCACTGGCCCACTCGGAGTGGCAGTTGCCAGCCCACAGGTGTCTACAGTAGTTGCCTGCATGTTCTATCTGATTACATAGTCCTGCAGAAGTGAACATCTTTGTGTCTATGTCACACTCTGTACTGCAAAATCGCACAGCCCCGGCAAGTGACACTCGCCGAGTGTTCTGTGGCCATTGACTGATATGAAGAATTATAGCTGTCAGGGACTGTTCAAGTGCAGGACACGGCGGTACTCATACAGAGGGCTGCAGGCCTCGCAATCAATTACACAGTTCTATATATGTTCTTTTTATCTGTTCGGCATTGGCTGCGATCCTTGATAGCGTACACGGAACCCATTAGCGGAACCTGTTACAACATGTACATTGTCCGTGCACTGCACCAGGTCATCCAGTGTCTCGATCAGGCACGCCTCACGCAACCACAGAACATGCAAAGAGTGCGACAACTTTCTGTCGGCGTCTCTGTCCACCCAGAAGTGACCCTTCAATTCACCCAGTTACATCTCGCGCTTGTTGTATTTCAAGATTACTACTGAAACATTGATTATTTTATCGTCTGGTCTTAGCTTGCAAACGTTTACTTCGTATCAAGCAGTGGCTGTTATCACCAGGACAGCAGCATGCGGCGCGCACTGTTGCTTGCTACTAGAGCTGCGTCCGGCCAGCAGACAATAGTAGCAAATAGCTTGCAACCCGCTTCTCAGGCAGCATGGCAGCAGATGAGCAGAGCATACAGCCAACCAGCACAGGACGATCAAGATAGTGAACAAGTCAGCGAGAAGGTGCAGCAGCTTGCCAAAGATATAATGGGACTGTCAGTATTAGAATGTAGCCAGTTGTCAAATATATTGCGGGAAAAGCTTGGCATCCCTCGTGGTGCGGCCATGCCTATGGCCATGCCCATGGCCATGCCACAAGCAGGAGCAGCAGCAGCAGGGCCGTCAGCAGCAGCTGAGCCAGTTGAGGAGAAAAAGGAGAAAACAGAATTTGACGTCAAGCTAGAATCTTTCTCAGCTGAAGGCAAGATCAAAGTCATCAAGGAGATCAGGGCGATCACGAATCTTGGGTTAAAGGAGGCCAAGGAACTGGTATGTGCTTTGCAGCATTGGCAGCAGCTTTACTTACATGCGCCCTGTAACTGATATATGACTAGTATTTAGTATGCAAGCTATACATGCCCTGCAAGTCTTGCCGGCAGCTGTGCAGCCATACATGAGTTGTTCGATGTATGATGGGTCGCATGCTGTTCTGCTGACCTGGCTTAGTAACCCCACCCCCATCTTGCTGCAGGTTGAGAAAGCTCCTGTAGTAATTAAGCAAGCAGTAAGCAAGGCAGATGCAGAGGCGCTAAAGAAGCAACTTGAAGCAGGTATGTTGATCATTGCACCATGCTCATGAGCCCTCCATAGCTGTGGAACCTGCTGTAGTTGCTTCAGCCATGCCCCCTTAGTAAGCATGCTCGAGCTGCATTTGCAGCATCATGATGTGTATCAAGATGACATGCAAGGCGCAAGCAGACCATGCTGATAGGTTTGCAAGCATCTCCTGTGGCAGCCATGCTTGCTGCTCAGCGTTAGAAAAACGTGCAGAATCTGTCATATCTGCACCTGCTCCTGCTCTTTCATGCGTGCTTGTTATTGAGTAATGTGTTTACAATCCATTGTTGCAGTTGGGGGCAAGGTCGTGATGGAGTGAACTGATGGAGATATGCAGCAGTGATCAGCCGGGAGAACTTGTTGCTTGTGCATCGAGTCTTCTGACAAGGCAAAAAGTGCTTAGATGATTGGAATCCAGCTGCAGTAGGCAGCATAGTGTGTTCAGGGATGGGTAAGCGGGTGTTGACCGTCTCAGCAGGGGCACATGTGTTCACATGTGATTAAAAACTCAGAGTGTATATCAGGCTCAAGAGCAGCACTTGTCAGAATGATACACCTCAGAGGTAGCTACTCAGCCAACAGCCTTGAAAGCGTGGTCAACGTACCACGTGGCCGCTGAGGTCTGCTATCTGAGCTGACCTGTCAACCAGCAGTCCCTGCGTTCTAGAAGCAGTAGGTGTCGTGCATAGTCTTTGGTTCAGTTTGCCAAGCAGCTCAGCTGGTTTTATGAGGCCGATCAGTGTGCTTAGCTGCACTGCGACAACTCCTTGCTTGCCACTCACTGGGAGATTGGAGGCGCAGAGCTGATGGCCGAGCATGCCATGGCTGAAAGCAGTGGTTACTATTGTTGCTATTAGAAGCGATATTGTCCAAGGCCTCTCAGCAGCGCCAGCAGCAGCATAGCATGAAGCAGTCAGGTCGGGTGTATTGTCATTTATAAGGAATGACATGCCAAATGCATGCTACTGCTTAGCAGCCTAGTGCAATGTATGGGTAGACCTCCTGCATTCACCAGTATGGTGACTCCCTGCCAGCGTCATGTGCAGACCGTACTGCCAGTGCTGGTGACCAAGTGCTTATGGAACCGTTCCAACTGGAGTTGGCAGCCGGCCTGCCGCAGTGCTGTGCAGACTCCCGGAGTGACTGTTGGTTCCTTTGGTGGGCTGAGCCATGGTCTGCACCTGGCGTATGTTACGATCGCCTAGTTGCAGTGTTTTGTTGTTGGCACTGTCACATTGCAGGGCCTGCACATATGCCAACGGATTAGCCATATGCAGCACTTAGTGCCGGGCTGCTCTGTTGTCAGCACATGAGCAGCAGTGTTGCAACAGTCTTTCACAGAACAAGCTGCTGTCCCTGTCTTATATCGTTATTGATATACATAAATCAAAAAGGACCTTGATTTGTGCAGCGCATTGAATTTGAGCATAACCATTTCGTGATGTTGGCTGACACCAGGGAGCAACAGCACTTGGCATGTAATACAAAACTGCGAGCACTGTGAAAAAGTTGATTTACATACATGAAAGACTTAGCCATGCAACATAGAAGATACACACTTAGCCATGCAACATAGAAGATACACACATATAAAGACAGGAGGCCAGCAAGCACTGTACTCCCAAGGGCCGCTAGGCAGCAGACTACGGTAGCTACAACTGTTACCAGCACAATATAATGTGTGTCCTCACTTAAACTGGAGCCATGTGGCAAAATTGGGGACCAATGAAAGCTGCTGGCACAGCTAATGCACTCTACCGCCCCTCCATGCAAGATGGCTCACAGGAACAGTAGTAGCTGTCTAACCACAAGTGTAAAATGACATACCCTGCTAAATACAACCATGTTCATGAACATCAAGCACACCATACCAATATGTGGCGTACTTGGGCAGCATTTTATACAACCTCACCAGATCATACAGCAGATGCGGCTTCACAAAGCACCAGAGACCAAACTGCTCAGCCGGTGCCGTGTGAATGCAGCCAACACCGCAACTGTTGGACTATGTAATCTTACCAGAAGCTTCCAACAAAGATGCCACTATTCCACCAGCAACTGTATTGCCAGCAGCCTGTACAGATGTAGATATGGGCTGAGCAAAGCACTTCTAGGTGAAGATGCTCACACTCCTGGCAGACCTGCTGTACTGCTGATGGTGGAGAACAACCGACAAGGAAGAGCCCAACAAAAAGCCATGCCACACCAGCCTACTATTGCGACTGTGCTGCTAAGTCTTTCAAACCCATGAATAGTGCAAGGCCGTAGCACAGCAGCATATGCACTGCCCAAGAGACCAATGCAACGTTGCTGGTGCCGCAAAGAATACATTGGGTTCTTGCTGCACAGCACGCAGTGTGATGTGTGAAGCTGTTCACCAATTTGCAGAGGACGAGTCTGACGGAAGCTCTTGTACATTGTCAGAAACCAGCTTCAGCATGAGCAAACAAGTCTATTACAGACACCAGCTCGCTGATGTATGTGTGCACATGCAGCTGCAGGCAGGTCCTGTAACCGTGATGCTCACCAAGCCCTCCCCTTGGACAAAGTCTGCAATGCTTGTACGGACTAAACTATACTCCCATGTACCTACTCGTTGCCCTACCAAGCATCCCCCTGTCGAATCAATGGGTGGCAAATGCTGCTGCTCCTGCAGCTGCATTGTCACTAAGGCAGCAGAAGCTGTCAGCACCTCTGCATGCAGCAGCTAAGGCACACTCGCTGCCTCATCTGCGCTCTGAACACTACTGCTGGTGCTGCAGCTGTGCCTGTTGATCAGCTTTTGCTGCGTATGAGAATGGGCTGATATGTGCTGCTGCAGTCCACTAGACACTGGGGCAACCCCTTTACTGTTGCCACCTTCTCCGCTCGCTGCTGCATCATCTGCCACTCCTGTTGCCGCTGATCTTCTTTCTGCCGCTTCTGCTGCTGCTCCTGCTCATAACGCTGCTTGCATTCCTCATACAGCTGCTCATCAAGCTCCTGCAGCAGCAAGCCACCCGGATTTGACGGTCACAGTCACACTGCTGGTGATAATGTAAAATGCACACCAGAGTCGAGTAGCGTTTATCTGCGGCAGCAACACTGGCTGCAAGCGAGTACCGCGTTAGTGATGCACTGGCTGCCACACCCACCATGAACATCTTGCGCACGTTGCACGTTAGCCCATGCACGGCTGGATTCCAGTGGTTGTTGGCATTCTCCTCAAGTGCGCCAAACACAATGGGCAACACAGCCTGCCTGTACTGCGCCACCAGAGTGATGATGTACTCGTGATTCCACAAAAATAAGCTGCGCTCAGCCACCTGCATAGGCACCCGTGAATCCTGAGTGACTGACTCAAGACGCAGAAGCTGTGCAGATGCTAATAGCCAGTGCTGGATAATGCTACAGTGTACAGGCACTGACAATACACCTGGGGTACATGATGCATGTCACTTGGTAGACCCCTTGCTGTATGCCATACCTGGAAGTGTGCGCTGGTAAGGCACTTTGCTAGCTGCTTGAACAGGGGTACTAGAACTCGCTGGAACTCAAGCGGCTGCGTTAACTCTAGGATCTCCTCCAGTTCTCCAAGAAACAGCACCTCTTTCTGACTGTTGGTAACAGGCCAGAATTTCAGCAGCTGCAGAAGTACAGGCTCGGCCAGCTTGGGGTCCTTCTCCACAAACTGCAATGCAACACGGCAGTCAAAGCACGTGATGTCAGGCACACTGACAGTACTGAGCAACACAGATAGACAGCTGTCCAGAAGAGACATGCCAAGAGCATGCCCAGCTGCAAGTGCCTCAGTATGGTGCACCTGATGGCGACAGGACACCACATCGCTGCTGGTTTGATGTACAATGTATACACTTAGACTGCCAGTAATGCAACTGCATCTCTGTCAGAGACTCGCCTGGGTCACACAATACGCCAGCTGCTGATGGTACATGGCTACGCACTTGGGCTTGTGCAGCGGCATCAATGCCCGTGTCAGGAATTGCTGCGGCAGCAAACATAGTAACAAACAGGGCAATGTTGATACAATGCAGG
>LWCB01002729.1:0-14470 GCA_001630525.1 Coelastrella sp. M60 | reverse complement strand
CGTTTGTCCAAACAGCAATGAAGCAGGATATGTCACGGCAACAGCAGCTCTGTCAGCTACAAATCATGCCCGACGCCTGACAACCAGTCCGCATCATGGTGAAGTAGCATCTGCACCAAGACAGCAGGTCATGATTCTTTCTCACGCATGTAAGTGAATTAGCATAAACTGCTGGTCTATCTCGTGACATTGACCGGTTTGAATGCCATTCCATGAGGTCGAGCAATGCCCTTGTGAGGAAACAGGTTTTTGAAATCAATAAATGGCACCTTTGGATGCGGAGCGAAGCTATTGCCATCCTCTGCCACTGTGTACAACCGCACTGCCTTCTCTGTTGGGGTGTTGAAGGGCGCAGTGAAAGCCTGACCATGGTCATGTTGGACATAGTATGTTGATATTGCTAGCAGCCGTTCGCTGCCGGAAAGCACTGTTGCATGAGGCCCAGTATGCTTGGGTAGGTCGATGCTTTGAAGGACTTTGATGGAGTTCAGATCTGATATGTCCAGAAGCTCCACCTGGATACATCGCAGAAAAAACAGACTCCTTACAAATAGCAGTGTGTGCACTCAAACTGAGTTCACTTTGACTTAATGGCCAAGGCTGCTCTGGTGTTGGCAGGAGTAGCATGCTGGTGTCAAGCCTCATGAATTCAGGCCAACAACAAACTCACATGCAAAGTTAATGGCATCCACAATCGTGCAGGTGGAAACGACATGCACTGCTGTGGCACTGCTGTGGCAATTTCAAGTTGAAAGAAATAGCATTGAGGCTTCCTGAAGAGGTTGCTTTACAGTGTTGAGGTCTTCTTGATCAACTCATGAGTGTGTGCATCTGTGTTTTAGCATTATACAATATACTAATTTTCACCTGATCTGATGTAAACAAGCTTGCCAAGATTCTGGTTGAATTCTTGAATGGTGCCGACAAAACACAGTGGCCCACACCTATGTTGAAATCATACACCTGTGGCGCAGGAATGACGGCAGATCAGCCTGATCTGTGAGATTGCCTCTGGTTTGGCAAACCAAAATAGATTAGTATCGTTCAGATAAGTGAATGTCAGGTGAGACCAGCCGCATGATCAGATGATGATAGTCCGCGGTTGATCAGATCAGGGAATGTTGATCTTCTTTGTATACATTGGACCACAATGAATCCGCTGGCAGCTGTTGCATCCAAGCAGTGCTAAGTTTTTATGGTATTTCTGATTATTGTGACTGAATGTAACAATGCGCGTGATGCATTTCACCTGCACCATGGGCATGCAACCCATAGTGCTCAGCTGCGGTAAGTGCTGTACAAAGTGCTGTGGTGGTCCAGGTTATAACACAGTTTGAAGTATCTTGACCATCATGGTAGCAAATTGCTACCGTTAGGCAACAAAGCGCCAGATCTCCAGGTTCCTGGTCACTGTCTTACCAGTGGTATCATTGCATGGCTGTCAAGTGTAGCTGAGTTTCTTTCTTACTTACCGGTCTTGCTGTCTCTCCAAGAGCATCCAGCAGGTACAGCACACCATGCCCAGCAGTAATAAGGAACTGCGCTCCGTTACCAACACTAGGCCCAAGGTACCTAGCAGTCATGAGACCCTGCAGGGACAAAGCGGCTTTGTCTACTGATTAGTTGGTGTACAAGTCAATTATGGCTAGCACATGAATGAATGCTTATCTATGACTGTGCCTAGACCAATACTGCAATCTGAGAAGGCTTACATCAGCATCACGGTATAGCAGATCTGCACACCGATCCAACACTTTGTCATGCTGTGATGTGATTAGCTAGTTTTCTCAAAGGACTCGTATTGGTCATACAGAATGCCATGATTAATTTCTGTGTGCACCTTTGCAACTGGCCCTAAGTCAATGACTTTGACAATCTCTCTCTCGCTGAGGTCCCAGATCCGGGCGGTGGTGCGGTAACTGGACGGTGCACGACAAAGCAGGCATACCGTATGAGCTGCATAACCGTTACTCTGTTGCTATCATGTGCTGTGATTGACCCATGGCAAGTATCAAGCGCATTGTATGGCATGTATGCACCACATGGCATGCACTCCTTCCAAGTAGGTACTGCTGCTATGTGCACCCTAACTAGCCAGGAGCTATCTTGATAATATTACATATACATATGTCCACACGCAAACAACTTTATGCTCCTGCCAGCACTATAGGGCGTGTCTACTTACTTGACAGTTGTGAATGGCTTAAATGTTGTCTTATACTCCACGTAATCCAGAGTTACAAATCTGTTGGCAGATGCTGCCATAGCCAGGCCATGAGGGTTCAGTCCCTCAGTGCTATTATTACTCTTGGGATGTTCAGCAATTAGATTCAGCTCTGCATCAACCTCTGCCACACGCCCATGACTGCCACCTGTGAGAGATTCCACCAGCTTGCTACTGAAAATTCAAACCTGAACACTGTAATAACCAGCCAGTGCCATATGATATGTTGTCACTTTTTCATCACAGCTTTTTCTATTGATATTTCAATCTATTGATATTTCAGCACATATAGAGCTTGGGCACTCAGTGCCCAAGATCAGCTGGCAAATCTAATCATGATCAGATCAGCACTGACCTGTTGGATCTCCCATCAGAGTAGTACGGATTAGCTGGCAAATCTAATCATGATCAGATCAGCACTGACCTGTTGGATCTCCCATCAGAGACACAAGAAATCCCCCAGTAGGTAGTCTGATCAGATCATCAGTGATTGCTCCCTTGGATGGCGTGATGGATTTGATGTAGCGGGGTTTGGCAGGATCAGTGGCAACATCAAAGAAGTAAATGCTGGGCTGATTGTAACGCCAACTGTCAAAACCACCGACTCCCAACACCTGCAGGTGTCAATGCCATGGCAGAAGCCTCGTGGTTGGTTTCATCAATACCGGGATAGTTGACAAATCATAGTTTTTTGAACTGCATAGCAGAGTGCGGCTTGCACAGCACCACTCTTCGTACCATTGCAAGACGTCTCCAAGTAGCCAGATATCTGCTTCATTGTGCAACCATTCATTGTGACAAGCCTTACCGTCGCATTCTGGTTCAAGCCAACATGATGTGGCTCATTGCCACTTGTTGGCGCATCTGATTCAGCAATGATCTGACCAAAGCAAGGAGACCCTGTTGTGAGATCAATGGTGGCGACAAAGTCCTTGGCGGCGTTGTAGGCACCAACCGATTTGTTGGCAGCAGCCGCTTGACTGCTGATTATGGTGAATTCAGCAACTCCAACAGCATTTTCCACACCTGCATTCTGACATGCATCACATACGATGTTGCGAGAAATTGTGTTGCCTGGAGCGATTTGCAGGTAACACCAGAATGAACAGTTGACCAGGATCGGAAGAAGCCTTCAATTGAGCGGCATAACCTATCTGTCAGTAACTCGGGAGGTGCTATTCGAGTGAAATCTGTTCTGTCTCGCACCTGACCAAACATAGAGATATAACAGAGAACCGTTGCTTGGCTTGTAGTCCTTGGGATCACACCAAACTGGCGAAGCTGTCACATTGGCGGCAGCACCAGCAGCGGTGCTGCTTGTGCCATTCAATGGGTTATCCACTGGGCCAGTGCTGGCTGTACTCGTTCTGGAAACGAAGGGTATGCGATGTGTGTTTGATCTGCTGCCTTGTTTGAAGAGCCTGGGGGAACTATGCCACTGCTTCCAGTGGAACAAAGGGTGGGGGGCGAAAAAATGGTTTTTAGACACCCGCGGAGCGAAAAAAATGTTCCCTTAGTAACAACCTTGTTTTTTAGCCTCCCCCCCCCCCCCCCCCCCCCCCCCCCCCCGTATATGTAGTTTTATGAACTGACTGAAGATGTGATGTGTGGAGAAGCATTGTGGAGAAGAACTGCCAGCAAGTCTGCAAGTCTTGCGATGTCCACCAGCTGACTGAAAACGAGTTTCAAAGAACCAGGCACATGCTGCATTGAAAGCTGATCACAAGTGGTTGAGATGCCAGCTATCCCCCATCGACAAACAGGCATTCGTACTTGCTGGAGTTATCGAGACAACTTACAGCAAAGTATGAGCGACAAAGACAAAGTACCAAAACTTTTAATGGTCATATTCGCAGGTCTTTACGCTGCTAGATACAAGCGCGAGGGCGTGACAAGCAGCACAGTATGGGACGCTCAGCAACCCGCGCTTGAATCTGGGATGAATACCTTGTAACCACATCACTGTGGTATGTAAAGTTGTCACTGTAGACATGTACTGAAAAAGTATCACTCTGATGCAAACGTTCCTACCACTGCCCGTTCCATAACATGAACTAACGTCAGTTCCTACGAGAGACGCGTTCCGGCAATGATAGTTGCAAGACCGGCTGGCATTGCGATCACGGCTGGCATAGCAGTCATGTTCGCATCAAGACTGCATAGCTGTCTAATCTTAAGTGGCAGCAGCCTGGCCATACGCCTGCGCGCGTTGTAACTTAACACGAAGGGAGCGCTGTGAAAACGCTGTAATAAGCGACTAGTAGTCCATGCAACCTTGCTGCAGGTATGCTGCTTGGGATTCCTGACCTGCAGCCACCAGCAGGGGCTGCTGCTGCTGCTGCTGCTGCTTTGCTGTACTTACATCGGTTATAACTGTGCTTTATTGCGCTGCAACAGCGCTGTTGCCAATTGTTTCGCAGAGGTCGCGCCAAGCTTCCGCAGAGCCATGCTGGAGGTGACGACGACATCCTCCCGGCACCTCATACTGCATACTTCGGCATTCTTGTCATTCAGTTGATCATGCATCAAGCTGCAGCGAAGATCGTCAGCCTTCAATCCAGCATGTACTACTGCTCCTGCTGCTGCTGAATCTCTGCAACAGCATTCCTGTTGCAGCACCTGCTACTACCGCTAATGCTTCTGCTGCTGCTTGGTCTGTGCTTCAATAGCTGAAGCCATCAATGCTGCTCTCAAACCCTCAAGCTCCTCTCTCTCTAAATCTTCGTTAATCCCTAAACCTTGAAGGTCATTGAAGTCCACTAAACCCTCACTTTGACTATACTGACGAGCGCCGACTCCTTGGAAACTGTCAGGGTGGTACCCTTGCATACCAATGTTTCCTGAATCTGTGACTGCTGCTGCTGCTGCCGGGTCACAATAAGCAGCAGAAGCGGCAGCAGGCAGTGCAACTTGGCGGTCACTAGCACTGCTGCTGCCCGGAATGACATAACCCAACTCCACCCCGTCATCTGAGGTGTCATAATGCGGTTTAGCATTTGGTACTCCCCTTACCACATTCACTGGAACACCCTCAACAAATCGCTCACTGCTGCTGCTGCTGCTGCTGCCACCATCACCTGCGCTGCTGCTGCTGCTGCTGGCAGCCGCGCCGCCGCTGCTTACAACCGCCACTGTTGCAAAATCTCTATTGTGCTGCTGTCCATCTCCATACTGTTGATATCCCGCAGCTGCTGTGGTTACGAGATCATCACGGAGTGGTGGTTGAAGGTTGTGCGCCTCATGCCAAGGGTTTGCACTACTAGTCACTTGCCCTGTGCTTGGAATCGTCCTGCCTGCTGTGCCACTGCTGCTGCTGCTGCCGCCAGGGTGGTTCCAAGGGTTCTGTGCTGCAGGTATGCTGCTTGGGATCCCAGCACTGCTGCGACCAGCAGGCACTGCTGCTGCTGCTGCTGCTGCTTTGCTGTAACTCATACCTAGATTCGCTGCCGCTGCTGCTGCTGGTAAATTTGCTGGGTTCACTATTGGTACCCCACTAGCTGCATTTGCTGCATCTGATGGTAGATGCATCAGTGGCGCTGATGCCAGATCAAGCACTGCTGCTGCTGCTATATTGTGCATATGAACCCTCCGCTGCAGAGGATGAGTCATGAGCATTCCCTGCACATAACACACGTACATAGCACACACTTAACACGTCGTATTGTGACTACGATGGTAGTCACCAAGGCTGCCCCTGTATGCTATTGGTCAGCAAGTGCTGCCTGCGTTCTTCTGGACATTGTGGCAAGGTTTTGACCATCATTTAGATGCTTATGCGCGTACCGTTATTATACAATTCAGAACAAACCCAATGCTGCATAATCCATGCACAGCAATACCACACTCCAAACACGCAATGTTCTCTCAACAAGTGTGTCTCACAGATTTGAAACACCTCTCCCTCAACCCCTATAATGTCAATGTGATTTCCCTGTGCTCCTCACCATCAAACTCAATAATCTGTTTACTCGGCCGGCAGTAACTTCATTGACCATTGCATGATGACCACTGCGCAAGGATACTCGCTCCACCAAATCCTCCAACGTGCTAAAAACCTCCTGAAGGTGATCGACACCTGGCTGGGGTTTACCATGTATGAACAAACAGTCCAAGGCTAAACCCTGACTGTTATCTTTGTTACTGTTGTTACATGTGATAAGTTCAGGGGCTGGTAGATGTGAACGGGCATATATCAGGAGTACACGTAACCGGTGGCTGCTGCCGCTGCTGCTGCTGGTGAAAGGGTTGCTGTCGTAGTGCTGATCAAACCTGCTGCTGCTGTTGCTGCTGGGGACTGTGAGTGTACCATTGCATACATGCTGGATATCAGACTCCTGATGCTGCTGTTGCTGTTGTAGTGGAGCTACTGCTGTTATGAGGCTACCCAGATCAAAGGGTGCCTTACTGCTGCTGCTGCTGTTAGGATCATCGCTTGTTATTGTTGCTGCTGCTGCTGCTGCTGGCTGCAGCTGTTGTAAGTAGTTTATGAACTCATCTGTATTGCTGGTGATGCTGTAAGGGAGAAGCTGTGCTGTAGAATGGTGGATAGTAATGAGGCCGAATTTGTGGCTGCTGCAAATACGCTTCTGCATGTTTGAGACACAAAAGACAAGCACAGCTCTCAGAGCACTGATCTTTATGGTCTGGGTCTTCTTTTGCTGATACAAGAGCTATGCATCAGCAAATCTACCCACCTATTCTATTGCATAGTATAGGGCATCATTCTAGTTATCTATCAAATTTGTTCTTATGTTATGCATTACATTTCGTATAAATAGATTTCGAGCAGGATCTAAAAGGCCTATGCTGCATAACTGACAAGGATTTGGCTGGTGCGTCTAAATGACTGACATACCGCAGTGACAGAACGGTCAACAGTTCACCAGATAAGTAATGGTTATAACGACATGTATACCTACCTTTGCGATCACGAAGTGTGCTATGGCATGTTTGATAATATCAAGGCGGGTGGCACCCTTGTTTGCTGTGGTGAAGCGATGAAAGGGCAGTAGAATGATACAAGGGAGTTCAAGGCAAAGCAAAGTCGTCTGCTGTACGCAAAGTGAGGTGTGCATTCTTTTCAAAGTATTGCCCAAAGAGGGACACAGCAAGCTGGCAGATTGGATAACGGCTTGGGCAGGTTGGTACTGAGCTACGAAGATAGTTGCTCTGATTATGGTGACCACAGCAACAGCCAACCATGATGCACATTGCACTCGCAATATCTATGAGCTTGGTTGATCTATAACACGTACATCAGGGCACGTACATCAGGGCTTTCGATGCCAGTGCAACTGCCATGTCAGCTACTGTCAACCACCATACCGGCAGTCCGCACCTTCCGTGGCAACTTCCGGGTCCAGATCCAAAGCAAACATTATAATTTCTACTGTATGATCGTATGCTTGATGCTGCATGATTAACTTTTGCTGGATGAACAAAGACCGCTGCTGAAAAGTGACGCAGGACCTTCATATAGCACTATAATAGTCGGATTTTGTTACTCGCAACGCGCATCTCACAGATTATGGCAAAGATGTGCCAACTGGTATGGTCCCTACCAAGGCGAGTGACCACAATGTTACAATATTCGAAAGCCGTTCTCAGCATATAACTCATTGAGACGATTGAATGTCCAGTCGTGCCTCGTTATTGTCTGCCGTTGCATTGACTCGCTGGTAGAGGTACCAGCTGAACAGAACCAATGGCTGCGATGCAGAGCAGTCGAGCATTCGCGATGTGCAAAAGTCAAATCAACCTCAGCACAACGTTATGCCGGGGCTTGACCACCTCGCATGGCATGGTGTGGGGCAATTGCAGTCAGCAAAGGTCTCGTGCTGCAGTACCCAGGCTTTCAAGAAGCTTCAGGTGCGTAGACAAGAGTCACCCAACAGCCGTGATACGCGCACTATCTCTCAACACGCCACATGAGATACTGTATTGCAGCTAGTTGCGTCACAATATGGCTGCAACTTGTGGCCATTGTACAGTACAGGAGCAGTAACTTGTGGTTGCAGGCAACTACCCAGTACCTACTGCTAACTTGACCAGTTTGTCCGTGCTTCTTCTTGTACAGGACTACTGTTGTCAATTCTCTACAAGCTGGTATCGTAGGCTTGCCTAATGTTGGCAAGGTGAGCACCATTTAGCGTCATTCAGCAACCACCCGCTTCCCTAAGCAGCAGCAGCAGCAGCAGCAGCAGCCCAAAGCAGAACACCATATTATAGCAGATGAACCTACAGATTTGACAGACACGAGTACCTGGGTTTGATCTCCAGCAAACCAGCTATGGCGCAGCTGCTGCCCTGTATTACTTCGAATGATTGAGCTCAGCTACAAAGGCTGGCAATGCTTGCTAGCCAAACATCAAGCTCCTAGTGTCCAGCTTGCTATTTGCAATCCAAACCCATGTCAAGCAGTAGTGCTATTGAGTTGGCCTTCAGTTTCTAACGCATCATAAACTCAGATGTTTACTCCTCCTGCGGCCAGCTGCCCAGTATCCTTGCATACTTTAGTGAAGTTACACATATTTGTATTCTCATTCCAGCTTCTGTCGTTCTATCTGCTGCTAGCATATAGCCTGTCCTTGATTGTCACAACAAGTGACTTGTGACTGCTGCTGCTTGGTGCTATCACACTCCTGTTCTCAACCAGCCCTCCTTGGCACGCTGCTGCTCCTGTTGCTGCTGCTACTGTTGCAGTCAACCCTCTTCAACGCCATAGTAGAGAATGGCAAAGCAGCAGCAGCAAACTTCCCATTCTGCACCATAGAGCCGAATGTCGGCATGGTGACAGTACCAGACAGCAGATTAGCAGAACTCAGCAGGATTAGCAAAAGCAGAGAAACTGTGAGTAGGGGTCTCCTATGAACTTCTTCAAACAATGGTACTACTGCATATATCATTCAGCATTCTTCAATCTCACCGGGCATATGAAACTGATGCGAATGCATGTAATCAGGCTATCAATCATCTGTGGCTTGGACTAAGTCAACAGTAGGCGATTTCTTACCGCAACTTGTTGATGTGACTGCTGCCGCAGCTGCCCACAACTGTGGAGTTTGTCGATATTGCTGGTTTAGTAAGAGGTGCCAGTAAGGGTGAGGGACTGGGGAACAAGTTCTTGGCAAATATCCGGGAAACAGATGCAATATGTCAGGTAGGTAAGGAGGGAAGTGCCCATGTGCCACATGGGTCAATCTGCATTGATATGTGTATGATGCAGCAGAACTGATAGATACAAAACGTATCACAAGCAAACATGTTTGGTGGTTCATTTCGTGAATGGCTGACATTTGGAAGCTCAGACACCTGTATGCTTTGTCAATCTCAGCTCGTCGGGCGCCTGGCCGCTGAGGCAGATGAATATAGCTTGATGCACCAACCACTGTGTACCAACTCACACGGCAATGCATCTGTATGCTGCTTGATACTGTACATCTGCAGGTTGTCCGTTGTTTTGAGGACGATGATATTGTCCATGTGTCTGGCAAGGTGGATCCTCTAGAGGATATAGATGTGATCAACCTAGAACTGGCGCTGGCTGACCTGGCACAAATAGAGAAGCGGCTGGAGAGACTGAAGAAAGGTAGGCCTGTTGCATCAGACTCTGTTGTGTTGTCAAATGCATTGCTGAATGCTTCACCAGACGCATCTGGAGTCACTGCTGCTGTTTGTTCAGCTTCAGCAGTTGTCAGCAATAACAATTAAATCAAGTAGTCAATGTGAAGGACCAAGACAAGTTGGCCTTGATGAAGCAATGCTATGTAACTACTCCTTCACCAGGCAAAAAGACGAAAGAAGAAGCAGAACGCAATGCAGTAGAAGAGGAAGCACTGAACAAAATTGTAGTGGAGTTGGAAGCTGGCAGGGGGGCCCGTAGCGCAACACTGACAGCAGATGAAGCTTTGCTGGTCAAGAACTTGGGACTGCTAACGCTGAAACCGCTGATATACGCGGCTAACGTTGGAGAAGATGATCTTGGAAATCACGGGGCAAACAATCCACATGTGCAGGTAGGTATATACAGATTCGAATAAAAAAGTTTGGAAAACATTCTCATGCTCCGGCGTTACCTGGTATACATGCTGCAGACAGCTGCAGTGAGCTCCAAACTGTGAAGGACAACAAGTGGACAATATGGTCCAATCAACAATACATGGTGCGCCTACAACCATTGTCGCCCACTTCGTAACCTTTTTGACTCATAGCTCTGTTGTCAATCTCTGCAGGCATTACGTAAGCGTGCAGGTGAAGAGGGCTGTGAGGTTGTTGTAGTCTCAGCAAAAGTAGAGTCCGAGCTGAATGGGATGCCAGCAGAAGAAGCAGCTGAGTGGTTGGAGATGCTGGGTGTTGAAGCTGGAGAGGGAGGAGGTCTTGCAGCCCTGATCAGGGCAACATATAAGACACTGGGACTACAGACGTACTTCACCACTGGTGAGTGAATGATGTTTCACAAGGTCATTGGGCACTTGAGGGTATAGAGTATCATGTATCTGGTATAATGCCAATACGCCTTGTGTGAATTTGCTTGCAGTGGCAACAGAAAAAAATTTAGGTTACAGATACTGCTTAATGTTTATTTAATGCTCTGGGAGAGTACAAAGTTCCTGCTGATATAATGGGCTTTCGCTTCTATTCTGAAAAACACTTGATCTCTTGCAGCAGATGCTAGTGCCATCATTGCTGTTTGTCAAACTGCATGTGTACTGCGTATGAAGTCAAACCTCTGGTAAGCATTTCGTCTCAACACCTGTACTGCAAGATTTGCCACATGAGTGCAGTGGTATTGTTCATGTTGCAACAGTCACTGTGTTCAATGTGCTGCACAAGCTGAATCATGTCTCCTTCTCTCCACCAATGTATACAGGTGAGAAGGAAACCCGGGCCTGGACCATCAGGAGAGGCATGACTGCCCCTCAAGCAGCTGGTGTAATACACAGTGACTTTGAGCGAGGGTTTATCAGGGCGGAGACAATAGCGTATGATGATTTCATCAAGCATAGTGGGTACACTGGGGCAAAAGAAGCAGGAGTGTTACGGTTAGAAGGGAAAGAGTATATTGTACAGGAAGGAGACGTCATGTTATTCAGGTTCAATGTATAATGTAATAAGTACTGTATGTCCACTACATGATGTACCTGTCTCGGCTGGTCACATGGCATGCCTATTCAGCTGTGATAGGCATCTTATATGTTGCACGGCTAACTCAGATACATACCATGCTTGTACAGCTGTGATAGGCATCTTATATGTTGCATGGTTCCTCAAGCAACATATCGTCAGCCGTTTCACACGGCATGCCATGCATAAATTACTACATTACAGTATGCCTCTCTCCCCTTGATAGCTTTCAAGAAGACGTTTACAGTTGCAACAGCAATTGGAGTCCAACAGGACTGTCCACCCTGCCAAGGTTGGTTATGTGGCAGCTGCCTGCCAGCAGCCTACAGGTAACAGCTGTTACCTCTTACCAACATTCCATCGCGTTGCAAGTGATTGATAGTTGGGCTGAACATACTAGCAGTACTTGCCCAACCGTGTGGCAGTGTCACCACCAACTGCTTGCCCGCCGGCACGCTTCAAGGGGTGTTCGGTGGTCTGCCTTTGTCGTGCACAGGATTATTGTAATCATCATGATACTGAGTATGATATTTGTTCAGTTCCGCATCCAAAGGCTCAGGAGAGAAGCTGGCAAGGCTAACATGTTTGCTGCTTGGATTGAGAAGTCCAATGGACAAACCCATCACTGACCTGATATAACTTCATTCCACTGGTGAACTATGAACAAATTGATCAAAAGGCAACTTGATAGCTTCAAACATCAATTAACTGAAACTGCAATGATAACAAGGCAGTAGCATACCAAGAGCATACATGAGATTACATAAAACACTTGTAAAGTCATAAACGAGATTATGCCCTCACTCCTCATGCAGATCATAACAAGATGTGGTAGAAATGGTTGATTTTATATCATGTATATATCGTCAATAAATCATTGCCTCAGTGAAGACCAGAGCTACACCAACAGACTAGTACCGTGGCGTGTAAGCAAAGCTAACATCTGCTGGAAATCGCACTCCTCCCAGCATAACCTTCAATCTCACTGACTGCAGATGACTCATCGCACGGTGCTTCATTCATAACTCAAGGCATAACACAGAACTTGAACTCCGACATGTGCTGTCCAAAGGCAGCTCATCTTCTTCTAACTCATCACAAAGCAGTACTACCCTTAGTCTGCAGTTGGCTGATAACAACTTTGTAAGCTGCAGCACCGGCTACAAGCAACAGACTCGCTTTCGGCAACAGCTCATGTACGGCATGACACAGCATAGCCATCTTGTCAAACAGTCGGACTGGCCCCACCAACACAAGCATGATGAAGTAGATTGCAGGTCGAAGTTGAAGGGACAGATGGTTGGTCCCCTTGTGAATGGGCAAGGCTGAGATCATAGCCAGAGAAGGTTACTTATGTCATGCGTGTGGAAGTGGAGGCCAATGGGCATACCCATTTCTGACCCGAGGAGCTTGTGAGCACTTGTTCTCCAAGATCTTGCTTTCCAAAGGCAAAAATGATAGCCTCAAACATCAATCAGCCTCCAAACACATACATAACTGCAGTATATAAACATGTTGGTATATACACAATCCCAGTGATATGTAGGCAGTAGCGACTTGCGAGCAAACATGAGATAGTGTCTGTTGAACAGTCTCACTCTTGTTGCACAATGTTAAAAATTCACATAGTATTCACTGAGATAAGTAACAAGAGAACGACTGCAAAAACTCTTCTTACAAACCTTCCTTCAGCAAACAGGAAAGAACCTGTCAATATGCTGGTCAGCAGTAGTCTGTTGTCAACATCAGCCTACTTGACTGAAAACAGGCTTCCATGCATATGAAGACACCGCAGATAGAACTCTGCTTCATTCATGCCAAATTCAGGCATCTTTACAGCGGTGTGGCACCATCACTCACAACTGAAACTCGTACCCTGGCCTGTCATGAGGACGGCACCAACCCTTCAATGCTGAAATCAGCAATAGACAGTACTATTGTGGTCTACAACGATTCATAGTCAACTCCGTCACCCGCTACAAGCAAACATTTGCTTTCAGCAGAAGACTGCATCCGGCATGATACAGTCAAGGACAAACCCGTCAACAACAAGGAGTGCTTGCTGTGCACATGCGATTCCACCTGAAGCACTAGCCATGGCGGATTTGATATCCTGAACATCATCTGGCTTCAACCAAATACACATTCAACTGCAACCACAAAGATAATGAACTGTGAGCAGACATCAGAAACTGCTACATCAGATCCAAGTCTGCGTAACATGCAGTGAATCGAGTAGATAAAATACTATATCCGCCTCAAACATCAGTCCTGAACAACACTACCTCAGTCTGGCCTGGCCAGGTAAGAATAAAAAAGCTATTCAAAGCAGCCTGTTTGCATTGAATGATTTGCTATACCTCTGCAAGTGCAGATCTGCGTTTGGCAGGCAAAATAATTTCTACTCAGTCCATGCATGCACTGCAAGACGCACAAACACCCATGATATTGGCAGGTCTGCACATTTATTTATAATCCTCTGACATCAGCGGCCATGGCATCTCTTGACTTTGAAAATGTTGTCCAGAGATTAAGAGCAAGATGACCCACCCTCCAAGGAGCAGGTCGATGGGTGGCAGACTCAACACTCCATTATTACAACAGACATACTGCCAAGATTGCAGTAGCCAGCCATCAAGATGGAACTTCATAACCAGAGCCATTCAGAACAACCTGATATGTTTAATGCCCATGCCGACACATACAGATGGAGAAAGGAGCGTTGTAAGACAATGAAGTGTCATCCTCAAAGTTGGACTGCATGTGAGACACCATGTCAACCCCGCTGGTCGGTCATCAGGCACAAGTAGCCTGTTTAGTTCACCACGCTCGCAGTCACCACAGACTTTGCTGCGGTGCGACACAACTTGAACAACCTCCCTCCTAAGACAGAACTCAGTCTCATGATGGCACACAAATAGTTGAAGGGAGGGATATGCATCTTTTACCAACTAGGAAAAGACTGGGCCCTGAATAAGTAACCTTCAAGAACGTTTCATAACACCATTTTGTGGCCAAGGGGCACAGACGGCTGCGCCTGTCAGCAAACATCCTAATTTTGATAAAGAGCAAGTTAATCCAGCTATCAGATCAGAACTGGCGACGCTAAAGTGGTGCATGCAT
>LWCB01002720.1:0-18866 GCA_001630525.1 Coelastrella sp. M60 | reverse complement strand
CAGCAGCGAATGTTTGGTGAAGCATGGTTGTCTTTTCTGAGGACTGACCTGCCTGCAGATATATATAGAAAGGTGAGCCAAGGTGATCCTCATAAGAAATTTCACCAAAGGCATCATTCAAAAATCAAAGGAGTAAGGTGACCGTCAAACCACCAGTTCAAGTTAGTTTCAGGCTTGTCAGCACAACAATCTTTGTAACAGCAATTGACAGGGCTGCTTCAGTTGCATGATGCCACGGTGGGCATGATAAGGGAGTATGTTGCAACCAGCTGGCAGATTCAATCATGCTCAATGATCTCATCTCACTCAACTTCTGTAGGCCCAGACCGCTCTCATGTTGTGAACTTTGTCTTTGAGACAGCGTGTGTTATTCTGCATTGTTATTTTTGTAGGTGTTAGTAAAGCTTCATGCTGATGTTCTGCCAGCCATGACCAACCCCCTCTTACTAAGTGACTTCCTCACTCACGCATTGGACCGGGGCGGTTTCGAAGGCATGTTGGCTCTGAATGGGATATTCAGACTTGTCACAAAACATGGACTAGAGTACCCGGGGTTTTATGCCCGGCTGTATGCCCTAATAACACCTGCGGTGTTTCTACATAAGCACAGGTGATAAGGCTTTGCAGCTTGGAAGGTAGTTGTTCCATTAGGGCTGTAGTATTCTATTTCAATGTGTAAACAATTGTATTTCAGTACAAGTTGATGTAAATGCTCTATGTTGATTATTGTATTGGAGGAAGTCAGATTTGAGTTGATTCAAGGATGTGGAATGTTTTGCATCAAGTACATCAGCTGCCTTCAAACGTAACGCCTGGACTTTGATGTTTCTATCACTCTGTTTCACTGTTGTATATTGCAGGGTTCAATTCTTTCAATTGGCTGATATATTCCTGACCTCAGGCATGGTACCCGCTTACACAGCTGCTGCATTTGCTAAGAAGATGGCAAGATTGGCTCTGAAGGCACCACCAGCAGGAGCAATGATTGCCATCGGGTTCATACACAACATCATTAGGAGGTAGGTTACCACGTCAAGTAAAACGTATGTGTTTTGCTTTTTTGTCATCTGCTGCTGTGTCGGCTGTCTGCATCTGATTTGGCAATGGTGCACTTGTGTGATGATAATACAATGTGATAACACTTACGTGGTATGTGGGTTGTTGCTTGCAGGCATCCAGCATGTATGGTCATGCTGCATAGACCCCAACCAGCAGCAGCAGCAGCGGCGGCGAACGGCACAGCAGCAGCAGCAGCAGCACCCTCTTCAGGTGTTGATGTTTATGATGAAATAGAGACAGATCCTGCTAAGAGCCGAGCAGTAGAAAGCAGTTTGTGGGAGATTGCAGCATTGAAGAATCACTGCTGTCCTCAGGTGAGGTTTTAATCATCAGGATTGCTCTGTCTATGTATTCTGCTTGTTGACTGCTGACCTGGTTTTGAGTTGTGACTGGGGATTGCTTGCGCAGCAACTCCCTGAGCATGGTTCAAGATCTTCCCAGGGTAGATAACAGACCTGCTATGGTCTTGTGGGCACAATAGTTGGTGCATTGCATATGCTCATCGCATTCCAGGATGATGCACATACTTGCATGTGAAATGTAAACCAGTGATAGCCTAACGCTGAGGTTCATAATTCATCGGTCATACCTTGCACTATACAGTATCTGCTACTGTCAAGTACTTAGCCTACTGCTGCTGCTGCTGCTGCTGTCAGGTTGCCAACATGTGCTCAGTGCTGGACAAGGACCTGACTGATCGTATTCGCACCAGTGAGATAGACGTACAAGCATTGCTACCAACATCATATTCGTCTTTGATGGCTCAGGAGCTTGGCAAGAAGTTGAGGAAGAGTGTGCCGGTGGCATTCTACAAAAGCCTGCCTAGTGGATTGTGGGATCAGGGTTTACTGGGAGATGATCTACAGGGTTGGGACACAACAGCACCTGCTGGATCCGAATGAGAGTTGCTGCATGTATAAGGAGTGGCATAGTGCTTTGCTGTACTAGAGTCGGCAATGCATGGATGATGAGGCAGCTCCGAGCGTGGTTATACTTGTCAGAAGGGTACCCTTCATCGAGGGCCTACATGTGTTGATTGCTTGGTTTGAATGAGGTGGTAAACAAATCGGTAGCAACAATCAATCTGATTATGTGATCAATGATGGTGATTGATGAACAGCGATGAGTTTTCAAGTAGGTGATTTTGCTAGCACCGTGCAAGGCTTGCATTCAGTATACATATGATATATATGATATATACGATTCTCATGGAGTATCATACTAATATGGCATGCAACATTTGTCCACATATAGTTGCAACATATACAGCAACATTTGTCCACATAAAGTTGCAACATATACAGCAACATTTGTCCTGCCCTCACTGTACATCAAGCAAACACCCCCAGCCACTCTAGTACAGCCAGCATCACCATCAACTGAGGCAGCATCAACAACAGACTCCCCACCATAACACAACTCACAGCATGCATACCAGTATCATGCTGCTTACACACAACAAATGCAGTCTGCGCCACAGGCAACAACGATAAGATAACTAACGCATGCGCCAGATCTCCCCTAAACCCTAATACCCAAGATATGAACACCATCAGTGCGGGTGCTATTGTTGCTCTGGCTAGCAGATACATACACAGACCATTCCAAGACAGCTGATCATCTTGGGGAAGTGTTACAGTATTCTGTAACCCTTGCTGTTGTAGCAGGCGCTGCTGCTGCTGCTGTTTCTCACTGTTGCTGTACATCCACAGTCCAGTGGTAAAAAGTGTGAGTGGGGCAGTTGTTTGAGCAAACCAGCCGAGCATTCGTTCCAGGAATGCGATGTGTTGTATTGCTAGGGGGCTATCTGGATCAAGTAGTGTTGATGAGCCGATACATGACAGCAGTAGAGAGACTCCAGTACTCCAGACCAGGGAGTTCTGCAGCAGGAGAGTAACAAATAACATTATGACATTGTTAAAACAGATGATAGGCTATGCCTGTTTATAACACGTTGGACTGACAGCGATAAACTGGGTTCCTTTGTAATGAACTTTGTTGAACAGCGTACACTTGGGGCATAGAAGCAGGCTGTCAAGTCAGCTGGGAATTGATCTGAATGCTTGCAAGGCCGGTAGGTACGCATCATATTCCAACATATTGTATAAGTGACAAGCTGTGTTACACATTCAGCTATTCCACACATCACTGCACCAATATTCAGCTATCCCAAACAACACGTACCTTTAGTAGCAGTGTCATCACCATGGCTGGTATACTCTGCTGCTGCATAACCTGCTGCTGCTGACCATGCAGTTGCCTTCCTGCATTGCTAAGCAGCACAGCTTGCTCCCATTGCTGCTGATACTGATACTGCTGCTGCTGGGAGTTGTAACCAAGACCTGGAGACTCCTCATCACTGCTGTGTGCTGTGGATGACGTGATCTCATCATGATGAACATACAGCACCTGTTGATCACTACCCTTCTGCTGCTGCTGCTGCTGCTGCTGCTGCAGGCACCTAGTCCGTGATGCATCTGCAGATGTAACATGTTTTCTGTGCTGTAGACCGCCTGTCAGAGTATTGCCTGCTGCTACAAGACCTTCCTCAAGGGATAGTTCATGCAATGCAGCAGCAGCAGCTGAGACTGGTGTGAGTGGCGGTGGGCTAGCATGATCTTTGGTTTTGGCTGATACGGCTGGTGCTGCTACTACTGGGGGTAACATACAGCTGGTATCTGCCAACTCTAGCTGCTGCATGCTGCTACATAGGTCCCCATTGCTGGTAGCTGGTGACAACTGCTGCTGCTGCTGCCACTGCTTCAGATTCTTGTACTGCCCGGCTGTAGCAGTACTGCCAACAGCACTTGCGGCTGCTGCTACTACTGCTGTACCTTTGGCCTGTTGTAATTGAAACAGTAGCTGGGCGGATGGAAGCTGCTGGAAGTAGAGGACAACTGTAGCCAGCATGCCCAGGGGAGCGTACTTGGCACCGACTGCTGCTTGTATGACTACAGGGCCCAGAATGCCTGTTGGGAAAAACATGCAAAGTGACGTTAGGAGAAAGTTCCCTAGAGAGTTCTGTGTGGATGGAGTGCGGAGGCAAGTGCTTAGCACTGTTTTTATTTGGAATAGAGATAAGCATCAAAGAGGCAGCTCATGTGACTGTGTGCTTGATAGAAGTTGACAGTAACAAAGACATTGCTGACCTGTGTTGTTTGTGGTCAGCAGCAGGCTCTCAACTCCCCACTGTGCCAGCTGTACACGGTGCTGAGTGACGAGCTGATACAGAGCCAGTAGCAGCTGAAGACTGACTGACCACAGCAGAAACACGGCCAAGGCACTGCAGCAACAAACAACAAGCGGTGGCTGTCAGGCGCCTGATGCATATGACTGTTTAGAGTCTCAGGTTGCTACTTAGGGACAGTCACTGAAACTAGTATGCATTTCGAGAGCGATTCAGGAGGTTTGAGTCTGTGCTGCAATCAACGTAAGTTTGTGAAGCTGTCACCTCCAGTTTCCGGGCTCTCTCATGTCCGTCTTGATTGCCAGTAGCCAGATTTGTAGGCATGGTATGCAGAACTTGAGTACCAAGGTGTTTGTGTATTGTACAGTGGGATCGGGCTCCAGCACCTTCCATTTGCCACATGACCAGCCGCAAGCAACAGCCAAGAGTGATTGTACGCCTGCGAACGGGTGAAAAGGATGTGGAGATGCGAGTGCATTATGCAGCAGCAGCAATGCTGCTGTGGGCTGCCGAAGGCATGCAGAGCTGTCGGCGGCAGACACACCTGTCTGAAAGACTTCAGAGTAGTGGATCATGGGCAGTGTGCATCAAGTACCCTCAGTGGGTGGTGTCGGACGCACTTGTTATTGCGCACAGCGGGCAATGGGCTGCATGTCGGAAAAGTCTTCCAGAATCATTGTTTAAGATAGTAATTGTACAAACATTGTACGCCAGTTGCTCGGCAGTGCCGCTGAAGGTGCCCCCACAGGCTGAGCACGCGCCACGAGTGTTATGAGGCGCCGAACATTGGCGATCCTCCAAGTAATGTAATGTTTTGCACTTATCTGCAGCGGAAACTACCGACAGCGCTCATATCACCACTGTGATGCCTTGGACCAAAGTCAACATCAGCACATCATGGTTGACATGAAGCCGCTTCTCAACTCTGCACCGCCATGTATCTGATATAACAACTGTGACGTTCTTCTGGTACGACATACTGCACAAGTCTCCGACAACACCAAGGCTTCTGCCTGCCTTGCCCGCACTGCAGCAGACGAATAGGTCCACAACATACATGACGTTCAGCCATCCTCAGACGTGAACAATATCATGAATCATCAGCCAAACTTACGGCTGGGTAGGCTCGATGTACCCATGGAGGGAGGTCGAGATCAGCTGCATCAGCAGTTGGTTGCCATTGGCAACAGCAGCTTACCTGTGACATACCAGCCATTCAAGTTCGAAAACAGGCGTCTGCGGATAGACTGGCGTTTGCTGCATGGCATAGAAATCAGCCAGGTGGTGAGTCAACTGAACGACGAAGTGCACTCACAGAGCTATAGTCTGCATCAATTGATTGGGTCCCAGTCCATTAACCACAATGTAGCGGTGGTGCAATGAAGGCGCTCGCAGTGCAACAGTGTTTACCCACATCTTGTAGCTCAAAAGCCTCAATTACGAATGGTGTACGTTTCGTAGTTGACAGCGCAGTCCGGCCGCAATGCGCCAGGCTACCATGCTGCTTTCATCCCTGCTGTCCTCTCAGTACCTTGTTGCAACACTGCAGAGTGACCAAAACTAGCTGTAGCTGGCTTACAACAAACCCTGCAACCTCTGTTGTGACATTCCAGATTCGTGACACAGACCTGGATGCCTTAGAGCGTCTTGTCAGCTGCGTAACATGGGGTGACATAGAAGCAGAGGACACCCGCCACCTGTCAGAGGCAAACTTTGTCAAGATATTCAGGCTTGCGCAGTTGCTGTTGGAGTACTTGCTGTACGTGCAGGACAACCTCAAATACACCAACTCTGTACTGGAGCAAAGCAGGTCAGCCAGCTAATGTTTCCCAGCCCTGGTTGATGTGTTCAGTTAACTGTGTGGGCAGTGTCTCACTAGACTAGGGTTCAGCTAGGCTGATATGACTGCTTCTGAAGAAGCATCACTAAGATACCAACCTGTTGTTGAATCACCTTAGTCACATTGCTGAAGCCATCTGTGTAATTTGTGTAAATTTGCAGGACAGCAGCACTTGTGAGTGTGCAGACAATCAATGCACGCTGCAGTGAGCTGCAGAGCCAGCTCAAGCTCTGCAGGAAGGAGCTGCGCAGCACAAGAAAAACTGTCAAGTCTTTGGAGCTTCTAGCAGCTGCAGTCAAGGCTGGGGCAATGCCAGCAGCAGCACCAGTACAAGCAGCAGCGGCGCCAAATGTCAATGTCTCCATGCAGGCCACCTTACAAGATCAGCAGCCAAGCAGCCAGCTACCACAGCAGCAGCAGCAGCATGCACAGCAGCAGATGCAAAGCGTACAGCAGCAACCACAGTCTGTAGGCGCCTGCAGCATGACTGCTGGGGTAAGTCAATCAAGCGATTACAAGAACCGCTCCACAGTAGACTACTGGGTGAGCTAAATGATATTGCCTTCCTCGCCTGCTGGTTGTAGACTTTTGCCATTGCTTTGTTGTCTGGTTCTATGATATGATATCAACAGTCGTAACCTTGCCAGCTTTACTCAGTATGTCAACAGCATCACCGACCAATGTGCTGCAGGAGCTGTTGCTTCAAACTCAGCTGACAGAGCTGACTGATCGGATGGCAGTAGCTGGCTGTGAACTTGAACGGTTGCGGGAAGAGCGGGAGGAACTGCAGTACCAAGTGCGCTACTTGTATGATATGCTGGTGGCAAGAACAGGTTAGCAACCATACTGGACACTGTGCCTGCCAGATATGAATAGTTTTAATGTACATTCAGAACAAGCGCTATCTGCTAGGCTGGCACTCCTAGCCACAATGCCATTGGGGTGTCAGCCAGTCCGGGGTATTCACAATGATTATGTGCTCATGCTGGACGTGGTGCTCCCCAACAGCAGCTTACAAGCATCTACTTACTCCAGGAGGTTGGCTGCTGCAGCGTTGGATGAACCGTATGGCTTCAAGCACTGCATAGTTCTGACATGACATAAGGGCTGGTTGTGTTCCTGAGCAGGTGGTGACAAGTCCTCTCAGCGGCACTTCAGTCCCGTACGTAGTGCTATGCTGGCCAGCAGAGCATCAGGCAGCCCTCACAGTTGGAGGAGACAGTACGGTGACAAGTATGAAGCAGCAGCAGCTGCAGAAGCTGAGGCTGCTGCTGCAGCGGCAGCAGAGGAGGAAGTTGCTCGGAGGACTGCAGAGATCAAGCATCAGCTTGAGCAGCAGATAAAGCGGGCTGAGATACAGTTTCAGCAAGGATTCCAAGAGCAGAAGCAGCAGTTTGAGCAGCACATGCAGCAGCAGAAGCTTCAGCTGCAGCAGCAGCAGGAGGAGTTGCAGCATAAAGTTGAGCAGCTTCAGCACTTGGAGATGCAGCTGGGACAGGCAAACTTGCGGCTTGAGCAGGTCCAGCAGGAGAACCAAGAGCTCAGGTAATGAATGTTCCTTTGAGGAACAGACTGCTTGATATACATTTGTTGGAATGTTATGCAAAGTTCAGAGCTCTACATCTGTATAGTTTCTGTAAAGCAAGGCCATAACAACTCACGGCATATGGCTTGAACCACTTGATAGATTGCCTCACATACAGATTGAAATCAGCGACAGGGTTTTGAGGACATCATCATGGCAAAGATGACCTGACACTATACCAATGTACACTGAATTCTAGTGCGGACCTAACTGTGGATTACAGGTCTCAGCTGTGTGAAGCATCAGCGGCAAAGACTGGTGATGCTGATGCCTTGGTTGCATCACTACGGGAGCAGCTCAATGACAAGATCAGGGAATGTATTCACCTACAAGGTTCGTTTGGTTTGCACTTACGGCCGGGCATTTGATAAGGTTGCATATTGAGCACCTGATACTCCTGGATATGTGTTGGATTTCTGTAAGGCATCTGCAGCACTGTGTCATGTGGTAGGGGTTACTTGGGGGTTACTCCACATCTTGGGTATTTACATACGCAATAGGCTGATATGTGCTGATAAATGTTTGCAAGATTTTGATGCCACCTAAATTGTTTGTCTATTGCATGTCAGGGGAAGTTACCCAGCGTGAATCCTCTATAGCCACATTCAAGCAGGCCAATGAGTTACTGGAACGTGAGATAGAAGAGCTGCAGAAGGAAAAGGTATGTCCAGATGCCACAACACCTTCCTTTGTGGCCAAGCAGCGAAAAAGCATAGCCCTAGCTGAAACAAAAGCAGATAAACTGCAGCAGCAGGTTGCAGACCTCCAGCATCAGAACAATCAGCTAATGCAGCAGCTGGCTGGACTAAAAGCTAGAACGGCGGGTGGCAGTGGCAGTACTAAACCCTCAGAGGACCCTGTTGCAGCAGCAGAGCAGCTGTTGGGTACTCAAGGCAGCAGTCCCAAGTGCACATCTACAGCAGCAGCTGATAAAGTGTGGCAGCAGGTAGCAGAGCTCAAGCAGGAGAAGCTTGCACTGACGCAACAGGTGGATGAGTTGAGAGCTCAGTTGGCTGTGTGTGATGCCAGCAACCCACAACAGCAAAGTGGAGAATGGAAGTTGCAGGAGATCAATAGGCTGCAGAACGACAACCGACTAATGCAACAAAAGGTGAAGGTGTATCACGAGTTCAACACAAAGTGTGTGTTAGACCAGACTCAGACTTTATAATCGCAAATTGAATCTGATTCAACTATATGATTCATCAATGGCCTGATGCTGCACAATATAGTGTTCAACAGATGCTGTCGGGGTTTCTGCTGTGGCGATGCTGACAAGCAGTATGCTCTTGCAGGTCACTTCCTTGCAGCAGCAATGCAACGAGCTAGAGCGCCTTAATGCTCAACTGGAGCGCCAGATAGCAAAAGGACAAACCCCGGGTCCTGTAACCTCCCAGGAGCCAACAGCAACTGACCCATCAGATTCAGTCCTTGCTGCTGCAATAGCAGCATCTGGTGGTGGTCATGGTGGCGGTTGGGCCCGAGCATCTGTTGCATCAGCAGCAAGTGCAGCCAGCAGCGGACCAAAGCAAGAGTTGACAGCAGCAGATCTTGCTACTGAAGGCATGTCTGTTGGACCTGAACATGACCTGCAAGTCTCAGATGCAGCAGGACATGCAGCAAGGGAAGGAAGTGGTGGTCCACAAGATCATGATGATCAGGGACAAGCTCCCGGTGTTGTACGGAGTGTTGTTGTTCGCCCTGCAGCACAACAGCAGAAGCAGGCAGGTGCTGCAGCAGTCAAGGAATCTACAGCAGCAGTGAAGGTTGATGCATCTTGGATCAAGAAGACACAACTGGCTCAGCAGGCTGCTGCTGATGGTGGTGGGAGTGACGGTGACACCCAGATACCAGCCTACAGGCCATCTGCTGAACAGCAGCAAGCGCAACAGCAACTCCCTGCACCTGCAGAACCTGTTGCTGAGGTTGCTGTCGCTTTGGCAGCCAATGCCAGTACTACAAGTGGCATCAGCAGTACGAGCAGCGCCGCCGCTGCAGGGCAAATTTCAAAAGAAGCAGCAGTACAAATGAAGGAGTTGATGGCGCAACTGGCATTGATGCCTCAAGACAAACAGGCAGCAGAGTACAAGGAGTTTTGCGAGGACTGGGATACTCCTTTTGATCTGAGCGCTGAAGAGAAAGACTGGTTTGTGAGACTGTTGCCGTATGAAGTGCCTGGGAAGATGGGCTTGCTGACAGCTACACCTCATTCAGCGGATGTAAGTGTCATGAGCAGTGTTATCTGGCCCTAGGAGTGACAGCGATGCTAGCACATGAAAAATACCTGAAAGCAGCAATCAACACAGCCGTCAAGTGCCTTGGTGATAGCTAGCAGCAAGGGGTGCCATCACCAAGCTATGTGCGTATTGCACTCTGGTAAAGAAGCTCATAGCTGTCGTGTGTAGCGATAACAAGCATAACAACTGGAGCTCAAGATCTGCTGGTTGTCGTGTTTGATGTAAAGAATGCTTTGTTTGTATTACAGGAGTATGCTGCTCATCATGGCCGCCTACTTGCCCAGGTCAACAAGCAGTTAGATGCCCAGCTTGCCTCGTATGGCATACACCCTGGTAGGACGGGACTCAACAACATGGAGTTTCTGGCGGCTATGGGAATGCTGAAGTGAGCCCCCAACATAGGCCACCCATAGCTAGACAGCGCTGTCTGTAACCTAGATATCACGACAGCAGATGTACTGAAAGATTCTAGAGATCTCTGCAGCTCACCTGCTTTCTGATTACAGAAATCTTTGCCTAAACATTAGACAAAGCTGTCAGGAACTCACTTTGACTACGTTGAACTACGTTGAACAGCTGAACCATGGGGTGAATTGAATTGGCGCGATTCATATGCATGCATACGAGCTGAGCTCCTGTGGAATTCACACCCACAGCAGCCTGGTGTATAGCACGTTGCTGCAAAGCAAAGTTTCTGACACGTGCTGCTCTACTGCACCTGACAGTGAGCGGCGTCAAGCCTGGGAGGCTCAATTGAGTCCTGACCTGAAGCAGCAAGTCGAGGCAGCTCGTTGCGGCATACTGCTACATCCCTACAACATCACTCAGCAGCTACTGCAGCAGCAACCGGATGGCCCAGATGGCAAGAAGCATCTGCCCAGAGTAACGCAGCAGTCTCTGACTTCAGCAGTAAGGCCACCAACTTCAATGTTGCCTGCTGGACCTGCAGCTATCAGGGTGTCTTCAGCTTTATCAACACAAGCAAGGTGGGTTTCATGTTCACTAAGTGCTATATCACAGGTCTGACGGACAGCTGCTATAGATAGTTAATGTATGCCCAGGGACATGTGGCGCCATGGTGCCCCTGTTGCTGTTGTAAGCCACATCTGTTGTACGATTATGTAATTGCCTGATGTCTGTGTGTGTGCTGCCCTTTCATCTTGTGCACTGTCTTGTTTATTGCAGCTGTGCAACATACAGTGATGTCATACGATATGACGTAATCACTAGTATTGATGGCCTGCCGCAGTGGCCAGGCCTCATCAGTTGAACCTTCCTTACCAAGTAGTATGTGTTATTGTGCTATGCTTGCAGAGCTGCATCACAATCAGCCACAGGTGCTCTGACAGTTTCCCCGGGAGCCAGCAGTAGGTACCAGAATGCATTTGAGAGCAACAACGAGTCTCAGTCTCCTCAGCATCATCCCCACGAGACCAACCGTAGTACCAGTGTCATATCCTCAGGCCCTCTTGGTGCTGCAATGAGTCCAGTGAAGGCGTCAGCAGCAGCAGCAGCACTGCAGGTTGCCAGCAGGGCAGCGTCATACTCCACCATTACATATCATGCTGAGTCGGCATCTGGCAGGTCAAGCCCTGATGTGAGTGAGCAGTGGAGTCAAGCCACAGCTCCTGGGGTAGCATACTCGCCTATGAGTGCTGCACTACAGAAGAAGGCTTCCCCTAGGGGACCTACACCATCACATGTCGCCAGGACCTCAGCAGCATCAGCAGCCGTATCAGCAGCAGCATCAGCAGCAGTGACAGCCGTGGGTGTTGTAAGCGGCTTACACAATGGCACTGCATCTAAGGCGGAAAGCACAATGCAGTCAGTGCAGCAGCAGGGTGGATTTGTGCCGAGTGTAGGGCCTAGTAGGGTTGTTGGGAGTGGCAGCAGTAACAACACTTCTCCTGGTCATACACAGCCTACTAGCAAAGCTGCAAGTCCTGGCATGGCAGCTGCATTCAAGCAATACATGGGCACAAGCTTTGATGAGAGTGGAGAGCTTTGATGTTTCAAGCAACAGCTGGCGCATCATGTTCATCCACACTTGCAGCGCACTGTATTAATAGATGATGCCATGCTTTCTTGGGTACATCTTGTTGACGTCTGCAACATCAGTAATTGACCAAAAAGTGACCACTGAAACTCACATGGCCACATTCAACTCATGACACAGCATCTGCTTCAGGTTGACGGTATTTCTATGACATAGGCTGGAGTTGTCAATAGTTTGTCACGTATTCAGCAGCTCAACAGGCCCAATAGAACTTCATTCCTTCTAGTGACAATCAAGCATTGTAACAACCAAGCTTGCAAGCCTCTGTGCTCGTGCAAGGGCGATTACACAAGATAATCTTCCGCCTTGCATGTTCCACAATACTGTTGGCAAGTTCAACAGTAGGCTACCGCAGCAAGTTACCAATTAAGGGTTTCACCCGTAAGGAGCCAGCACATAGCTCACGGGGGCACAAACCAAGACAAAAATGACGCATTGCCCAGATTCAACCTGAGCATCTGCAGAAACAACAGCCAGAGTCACAAAATCGACATGATGGCATATCGTGTCACAACTACAATGTTAGTCACTCCAAATGATTAGCTCATAACTGAACAATGTTCACCTACACCACATTGTCACGTTGTTGAATAGATAGTGACTCTGGCTCTGACCCTGTGTCAACTGCAAGTTGCTAGAGCACACCCATCGACTTGCAACACTTCAGTGTGTATGTCCTTACACAAACATTATTGCTATGCAAGTCCTCAACCACTCCAGGGCCATGACCAAAGATGTGCAGCCTGCAGTTTCTGCAGCCTCTAGGCTCTCACACTCGGCAACCCTTGCCGGATGCACCTGTCTGACACCTCCCTACTGGCCAGCCTGGCCCAGTTTGCTTTGGAGACTCGCGGCTTTTCAAGTACCCTGCACAGATACATGTTATAGAACATTGTCACAATTACATTGCCAGACCCCAGAAAGATCATGTCTTGCACATCATGTTCTTGGCAGGAAGAGAGGTGTTCATTTGTAGCCTGTGGCGGCGCCAGTCACCAGTGGTGCCACATGTTGGCCCAACTTAGTAAGCAGAGTGGCTAATGAGCACTAGTTAGTAGCACTACGTAGCACTACGTAGCACTACTAAACAGACCACACCAGCAACAAAGTCATTGATCCTGTTTTCATGTTCGAACCTGAAGGTGACCACAACAATATGTCCCATGTAATTGACATTGCTTATGTACTGCATGTCGACACGCAACAACTTGTTGCCTTGAAGTTCATTGACTTACAGTTTCCTTGCGCAGAAATGGATCTGGCTGAAACTTCTCCTCCTCAGTAAGTCTATTGCTGTCAACTCCTTCTGCTGATGGTCGGGGAGCAGCAGCAGCAGCAGCAGCGGGGTCAATGCCAATGGCATCTGCAGACAGCAGAACAGCATCAGCACCGGCAGACTGTGAGTGTTGGACACAGGTACCTGCACTTGCACCTAATCAGAGTAACAGGCTTTGGACAACATAATCAGGGAGGTAGTGGTGCTCTGAGTTCTTGACCTCTTGTTTATCTTGCTCAGTGTGTTCAAATTCGAAGTTGTGTGTCCGACGAGTCAAGTTAACCCTTGGCTTCAGAAAAGATTTGAAGTATACTGTCAAGTACCATTGTAAAGTATATGTTATAAAGGCGGTGACTCAAGGCCCAAAACATGTGTTACCATGCATGTCACGCCTGCTTTTTATTACAAGTGCGATGAGTAACACATGCTGGCACAGATCCACACTGTGATTAATCACAGCTGTGCTATTCCACTTGGGAACAGGACAGTCAGAAAGCAAAAAGTATGCATCAACCTTTGAGCGAAGTCCAGGTTGGTGCTACAGCTGTATGTCAGATTAGCACTGCTGCATGGCTGTACAATAGTCCTGTTCATGATCTGGTGTCTTGTGTGGCCTTGTCACACAACTTAACCCACCAGCAGCAGCCACTGCGTCGATATTTTGTCCTGGTGCTGCTTCATGGAGCTGGTCCCTTCGACTCTGTAAGTGCTTTTCATGGTCCAGTTGGGCTTTCAGCAGCTGGGAAGCGTCCCTAGCAGCAGAAGAAGGAGAAGAAGGTGAGGCAAAAGAAGAGCAGCAGATGAGTTATGAACCAAGTCAAACAGATAATCTTGCAAGTCCCTGCACTGAATCTGGGAGCCTTGAGCCTACAGAGGTGTTTTGCATCAGTATGCTGCTGGCAACATGTCACACATCCCTGCTGCACGCACAAAGCAGACTGGAGGGCAAGTTTCAGCTGCATTGGATGCTTCACGGCCCGTGAGGGGATTCAAACTGCTTTCTAAAATTTAAGTTTTCTGAGCTAGTGCCACCAGCAGATAGTGCAGGTGACTTGGAAATCTGTTTATTTACTAGAAATTGGCTACATCCTTATTTTGTCTGGAAAGTAGCCAAGAAATCAGCTGCACTTCACTGATTCTATCCATCTCGAACCAGCCAATGACCAGTAATCACCATGTTGAAGGAATGATTATCGTCAGATCAAGTATCACCATACCTGCCAAGATCTTCCCTCATGTGTCTCTCATCCTCCATAGTCATGGGCACAGATCTTGGCTGCTCTGGTACAGCGTCAGGGATCATCGCGTTCCAGGCATTGCTACTGGGTGTTTCACCCTGTCAGCAGCAGCAGCAGTAGCAGCAACAGCAGCAGGAGATGATTGAGGACTATTTGGTACTGGTGGGCGATCTGACTCCTGTTGCTTTATTGCCACTTACTCATCAAAGGAGCTCATCATTTGAGAAGTTCGCCTAATAAGACGACATATTCACATCCAGGACCGCAGCCTACCTCCATAGCAGTGCGCTCAGTTTGAGGGTGACCAGTACCAGCTTTGCCAGGCTTGGTCTGGGGGGCTGCAGCTGTGGTGCTGGCAGCGTGCATTCGTCCGTTGTCCGCCATTCGTGAATAATTTCCACTTTTTCCACAGTGATCGGCAGCCTGCTGATGCTTGTACAGAAATTAGTGCTGTTCAGAGATCGGAGCAGGTACGCGCACACCTCTTCGCCAATCACGACTATGATGCCTTACCAGGCGCAACAAGAGGTTTGAGGGATCAATTATGCGTAACAATGAATGCTTAAGGCTATGACAGCACGCGCCCTCAGGTTTGTGATGTCCAATGATTCATCATGACGCCGCGAAAACTGGCTTGACACTAGGGATGCAAGCAGCCACCCGAGAGTGGCCACTCACTGCTTCGCCCGTTCTTGTTGTATAGTCAAGCCCTGTGCAGCAACATGTGACGTTGCTGACAACTGTACCAGGCAATGACATCGGTGAAACAAGCACCCATCTGCTCCACACTACTGACCGTCCGTACGGTACTGTTGTTCTGCCGGTAATCGAAGGTTGCCACTTTCCGTGCGGCCCTGTCCATGAGTACAAAGATTGATTTGATTAGCATGGTATGGTCATCGACTTGCCACGGTTCAATCACAGCATGTTCACGATCTCATTCAACTTGACAGTGTGACAGTTCCTTCTGGAGGCATAACATAATTTGGTTCTAGCCTGGGCTCCAGGGCTTGCTAAGAGGCAAATCTGTAAAGCATATCATACGTATTCAATGAGTGTAATACCACAGGAGGGCAGCAGGCACCAGCTGAAAGTGGAGTAGACGGTCAACATCTTGGGGAAACGGGTGCGGTGGGTGCCTTGATCAATCATGATCAAGTATTTCATGAAAGACTCGCATATGCTGCTGTTACAGCCAATGCAACAGCAGAGTCGTTAAAGCCTGCTATCGCATCAATATCGGCTGCAGAACACCAGCACCCCTTCGCCTCGGTGGCCTGACCACCTCAGCCAGCCAGAGACAGAGTGTTCAGTACAAAACCCCGAAGCATTCACGCACCAGGACATCCACAGGTTAAGGGCAAAGGCAGCATCCAAGTTGCCTCTTTCCCTTGCCTGAAACCATTGCTGACATGTTGTACTACAACATAGGGCGGTATCACTGCTGGGGAAATATAACAAAAGGGAGGCTCTGAGGCTGGGCAACCAGGCAATGCTCTGATGATGAACCATAACACATAGATGCATGCATCAATTCCTGTGTGCTTCCTGCATAGCTGGGTATGGAGTCTGTATACAAACTGGCAGCACGCATGTCCTCCAAAGCCTTCAAATATTTGAGGTTGCAGAACCGATAGCAACAAGAATAAAATCAGAACACTTGGGCACATATGACCCATACCAAGCTTCTGTTGCTGAATTACATGCATTGTGCCGACTGTTTGACTGGGCTAATGCACAGATGCCAACAACACCATATCACAGTTCATAATAAAAGACAAACAATGTCATGATCAGATACACACTCCTGAAGCTTGCAGGACCCGCAGTGCCATGAACCAGTTGTTACAACGTCCAGACGGCCCAGTCAACCGCATACCACATCCGCTACCTTCCCACACATGTGCCCAATCATTGAGCATCCTTGGCTTGGATGCTGCAAAGCTGCCTACCGCACACCTTTGCAAAGCACTTTGCACAAAGTTCAATTGTCTGCTGGGAACCACCAGTTGAAGACTCTCTGAGGCACATTGGGCCTCATCATTACTGGAGCCAGCACATCCTCTAAACCACCTAGAGCAACCTCATTAAGGTGCCTGCAGCAGATCAACACAGTACAGCACCGTCAACAGACACATCACACGGGGCCTGAATTGTTCATAACATATGCTAATGCTTGCAGACGCGCGGTGCAGTGGTATTGAGCACATGCAGCTGCTGCTTGATGTCATAGCAACAACAAAGACATGAAGGGACGGCTACGAGAATGGGCAACAGCGATGTGCACTAGCTCAAACACCTAACAAGGAGATCCAATGCGTCCAAGGTGACTCACAAGACAGCATTTGGTGTGCTAGATCTGCAATCTTTATCATATCTGGCGTTTACAGCAAGCAAGCACACGTAGAAAGACTCACAAGCACCTTCATAATCTGCAATCAGACTGCTTAGGCACTGATGAAGCGCAAGGAAAGGTGACTCAAAGGCCAGGAAGCTAGCTGATAGCAGAAAACCCAGCCTGATGCACAATCCTGATGCCCCACCTGCCTCCCACCAACCCCTGACGTTGCACCAGATGATACTGCAGCCACATCAGTAGCACCTTGAAGAGACCATCTCTCTCAGACAACGTAACCAACTGCCCTGCCAGTAGTAAGGAGAAGCGTGGCTCTTTGCTGGATAGGTTGCTGCCAATGACAGCCACTGCTCCTGGTCCAGGCTTGTCTGGGCGGAAGGCCAAAAGTGCACTGTAGTTGCCAGGGGGTCTGCTCCTGAGGGATCCTAGGTACAGAGGGGCTCCTCTGCAATTCAAAGCATATGTTAAAGTCAGACCAAGCTTTTATGAAATCAAGCTGACTCACAGCACCGTTGAACAACCATTGCTTGCAAAATTCCGGAGATAGAGATCATATCGGCAGTTCAAGTTGTGGAATGCCATCATGCATTGCAGCCCATGTCACGTCTGCTGGGCCATCATGAATAAGAGGCACAGTCAAGGTACAATATTCGAGTACAGCTGGCATGACAAACCAATGTAACAGAGCTCTCACAGACGCGACAGCGACTGTTGATGGCGTTTGTTTGCCAGCTCACCTGCTGCTTTCTGGACCTGCACCCTGCATGGGGAACTGCCACCCCGGTGCATCAAGGAAGGCCGCAAACAAGTAGTACAACAAAGCACTGTCAGTGGGCAACTCAGCTGTCCAGGGTCGGCCCTCATGCTCCCCACCGCCATTCCAGTTGAACCCCTTCACGCAGGTGCTGCGAGCTAGCTGCCTGATGCGGCCAGCGATGTAGGTTGGCGGCGCTGGTGGTAAGAGTTCACTGGGTCGGCGGCCAGAGAGCAACAGCAGCAGCTCGCTATACCTGTTCAAGGCCTGCAGCAGACATGAGAAGCATGAGATACACAGCATTTTCTCAAATGACAGAGGTTGGGCACTAACATGTCACTAGTTTGGGCAGGTAGGACCACAGTGGAGTCTCCAGGCTACTGTCAGCATTGCAGGGTAGCTGTGTTTGCACGCCACTCTACCAGCAACGCCACATGTTGCTAACTGGTCTTTTGGCAGCACAGAAAACGCTCCTGAATGCCCATCTGCATTGCTGCTTTGGCAGCCACTTGATAACACACTGCCTGTCGCTACTGATACCATGGCCAACACACAACCACCACGGGCTAAGGGCGAAATCTGCATCCTGACCAAGTACCAGCACTGTACACAGCCACTTACCAGTAGCAACGGCTGTGGATCATATCCATAAGGCAGCTGGCTGCGCCTGACCTGCTCTATGCAGTTCACTGCAACACCCCGAGCATCTTCTACTGCTGAACCCCCACTGCTGCCTGTCTGCACCTTGGGCAGGTTTCCCAGGCCTCCAAATCCTACCAAGCTACTGGCTCCTAGCCCGCTTGCAACTGCACCTAGAACGCTTGCTGCTGTGGCACCTATACTACTGCCTGACTGTGCATTTGGGCCTGCATCATCATCTTCTAGGTCTAACAGAGATAGTATAGACGGCAGCTGTGGCGCCTGTTGCCCTGTTGAGCAGTCACGCAACAAGATGCACAGGGTTGACAACTTCATGTATGCGCTGAAGAAGTTCTTGGTACCCTCGCAACCACAGCAACACAAGGGTGATGAACTTGGCTGCGGCAGTATGTGCAGCCGCATAGCTTGTATAATCTAAAGGAGGAACCTGACAGCACGCCCTTACCAGGAACAAGTCTGGCCATAAGATTGTTGGGCTCCTCGTGAGCTGCAGCCATGAGTTCTGATAGTGGAGCCAGCAGCTGACTTGCCAACCACTCCCTGAGACGCTCAATCCAGACAAGCAGCTCAGGCACCTAAAAGGCAGCAGACAGGTGGTTGATAAGCAAAGAATCATGC